>CBVK0101491142.1:0-17299 GCA_900067695.1 Picea abies
CCCTCGAAGAGGCAAATGAACAGGAGAGGATCCCTTCCATAATAGGATCCATTGTATGGTGTTTCCCTACCTCAAGGCTTTCTATTATAATAAAGGAGATTTTGCATATTGTTCTTAAATATATATTCTGGTGCTTTTTCTTCAAATCTATTTAGGTACTTAACAATTGGTATCAGATCAAGGTTTTTTGTGATGACGATGGGACTGTAAAGTCCACAACTTTTCACAGGGTGCTCTGATTGCTACAAGATTAGACCCATCGGATAGAGAATTTACAGAGCTTTCTTTTGCTATATTTTATGTGGTGTTTCCCATGGATGTTCACTCTCAAACCCTCTAGTAAATTCCTACACACAATTGAAGCATTCAAATCCCAAATGCATGACACATTGCATAAATTTCAAGAAGGTCCCAGGGATGGTTTTCGTAGTATTCATGAGTCCTTGGAGAGCATGCATGAGAAATATACTTTGGTGAACATCATACATGAATATCATCAATAAGTGTATGCTTTGGATGATTTGGAGGATGATTTTGATCATTAGTTGTTACACATCAAAATTACTCACTTCAATAGTGTCGCAAGTGTTGTCATTACAGGTGTTGTAAGTGTCACATCTTGTCCGCAAGGGTCGTATATTGACCACAAGTGTCGCAAGTGTCGCAAACATCATACTGTTATATTGCCTATGTCATCTCTCTAACGACATAATAAGGACACTTAAGACACCTCAAAGACTAGTTTTGAAGAAGATAAGTCATTTGACAAGGAGTACCAGCCTTTTTCCACTAAAAAAACCACTCAAAAATCATTTTTGGAAGGCAACACTCCCATATACACTGTCAGGGAGTGCTAACACTCCTTGTGATTATTTGGGAGAGTGATACAACGCTCTGTGCCCCATTTTGGGGGAGTGCTACCCTTTATGAGTGAATTTTGGTTTGTTGAGACAAATTAAGGAAGAATCCCCTCAATTTCTGAAGGTGGTTGGATTCAAATAGAAAGTCAAGGCATGATCTTAGGGAAGATCCACAACTGAAGGAGAAGAATCCTCAACTTATCCCAAAGATCTCTCAAGTGGTTTGGCCTCTCCAAGCCTATATAAGGAAGCCTTCTCATGGTAAAAGGGGGATGGAGATTGAGAATTACACCAACCTTATGATCCCATAAGTGAGATGCCTTTGAACCATAATCATTGTAGATTACTTGAGAAAAGGGGTTGGACAAGGAGAGATGGAAGAAGTTGTTGCACCTTCATCAGAGGATTGTAAGTACTCTTCATTTGTTCTCATTAATATACATACATGCTTGGCGTGTTTCTTTCAAGTTTATGTTTGTTCCACATGCACTTGTATTCAGTAGATAGATCTATATTTGATCTAATCTCAGTAGAATAGGAAGCTTTTTGTATCTTTGTTTGTTCTACAAGACTTATCAAGGAGATTGGGATTGAAGCTCAACTTGGAATTTGCGAGGACAAAACGCCATTTAAAAAGGTAAACTTTTCTTCTTCCTCTTCATTCATTATCTTAATTAGATATAAAAGGATGTCAGTGACCAATGATAGAGCCCTTTCTGTCTTGGTTTTAGGGATCTAGATACCAAGAGGGAATCCGCTTGTCCGAAGGAGGATTCACCTGTAAAAGAAATTGGCGACTCCCCTTGAGAGGAGCCCTGATTTTTTGTTTCCTTTCCTAGGTCTTGTCTTTGCCTTTGTTCATTTTGAAATTCTCCATACTATCTCTTTGATTCTTAGATCTGATTGATTGGCTCTTGATTTCATCATATTCAATTTGATTGACTGAGTTTGCTTGATTTTTTGAGTTTCTGGGCATGTTTCTAAACTTTTGAAGCCTAGCGCTCCCTTTCCCTTGATATCATAGCATTAAAACTCCATGTTGGTCTTACACGGTGTGTTGGAACACTCTGGTGCATTTTACACCAGAGCGCTACCCCTTTTCTATGAGAAATATTCTAGGTTTTCATTCTCTGAGGTCATTTCTTGCTTTTGGCACTTGCTCAGGAGTCTTGTAACCTCAATACATCTTTGCCATTGGCCTTCAGCACCTGATTTCTGAGAATTCATCCTTTGTACATCTTTTGTCGTTTTCTTCTTATTTATCTGAGTGAGTGAAAAATTTGTAAGGAGATTCAAAGGTCTTTTGTATTTTTCTTTCTGATCTTTGAGGTCATTTTGTCCAAAGCCTTTTTCCTTCCTTTTTGAGTTTTTGGTTTTCTGTTTCTTATTTGATCACAACAAGGGTGTCTTTTTGTTTATGTGAAGTTTGGTTCCAGATTGCTTAAATCTCACATCTCTTGAAGTCTGATTAGCATAGGAATATTTACATCTACTGGTTATCAGTCACATATAAACATTTTAGCATTGTATCGGATTTTTGATTGAGGACTATTGCATGAGGTCATTGCATCTTAGTGTTTGAAAGTGAAAAGAAAATCCTTCTCCTTCCCTTAAATAAACATTAATTGAAAGAAAATAGACATTAGGAATTGAGTCATAATATCATCAGTTTTCATGCTCATACACCTCTGAGTAAATAACAACCACTAAAATGAACGCTTAACTAAAATTTATCAAACCTTTTACATTTTTGTTAAGAAAACCTACATTAGCTTAAGGTGTAGGGCTTTAGAATAGGTTTAAAGGATGACTTTCCAAAGATATCAAACAAACTTAGCATATTGCGATAGGGAGAGAAAATTTGATTGTCGTATAGGATTTCGAGGATCCGACTCTCACATAGGGGTTACGCAAGAGGTCATGTTTGGGAGAGTTACAGAGATTATCCCTCCATGGTTCAACCGTTCATAGTAGTCGGATCATATATTGGGGGTCACTTGAAGGTATACCCACGATTATGTGTGGGAGCCTCTCGAGTTGATTTCAGACTTGTTATCCTACCCATAAGTTTAGACTGGATTATCGAATGTACCCTCCCAAGGGCTGACTGTGAGTTAGTGACCTTATTAGCCATAATATTTAGGGTCTCACACAAGGTGACGATGAAGGGAAGTCTCACTGTACCTGGAACAGACGTTGGCCAAACTCACTCGGGATCCTTGGAGGGTAAGTCCACATTTACTGCATGGAAGCTTGCATCAAGGCATAAGTCTATTAAGCAGGTCGCCAACATAACTGATCCACCCCCTCTATCCCCGCCCCTTCCTATATTTATCTCTGATGTTGGATTTCATCACCAACTAGTGGTTTCATTGTGGGAAGGTTTGTTTGATTGTTTGCTTCTCAGATTCATAGCGTGTGTTGTTTGTGTTACTTAGTGGACCTTAGGTCGAGTCAGTGTTAATGGCATCAAATCTTGGGAGTACCAATGGAGGAACCCATTGTCCCAGGGAACCTTATACTTTCCTTCTTTTGGAAACTTTGGTCCTCTGTACATTGCCACACTGAGTCTTCCAGGACTCACCATTGGATTACTGATTTGGTTGTTCCCCACTCCGATGATCTAGAATCCTCCCAATGCTTCAACTGCACCTAATACTTCAGATGCTAGCACACCACCCACACATCAACCTCATGTCAAATTTTCTCCTTCTTCACCCATTGAGTCTCCTTCATTTTCTCCTTCTTCTCCTAGTGAAATCTCTAAAGCAAGTAGCTAGGTTGATCAGAAGAAGAAGAAATAGAAAGAGAAGAAGAAGAAGAGCCAGAAAAGGACCAAGGCTCCAAGAACATCAGATGTTGGATCCAAGCAACCAGATATTGTTAATAGTACTATGAGTGTTGATGAGGTCAACAAGATTAAAATGAAGAATCTGAAACCCAAATTCCCTTACAGTATTTGTAAGGGTGACCACTTTCTGAGGGATTTCCCTGGTATTCCCAAGGTCTTAGAAATGTGGTCCTCCACGTCATCGGTCTCTTCTAGACATGCTGGTGATGCCCCCTCAACTAGTGATGTTAATTTTGGTAAGAAGAAGACAACTGTCAAATTTCCTTATATGATATGTGAAGGTGATCATTATTCTAATCTTTTCCTTCATATGGATGAGGCTTATTCTCTTTTGGAAAAGATTTAACTTCCACCTGGTTATCGTAATATTTACACCAACCCTTTCTTATTTGATGGACTGGTCAATCTGGTTCCATCCTCGGTCATTTTGGTTGATCAGGTGGTCAATCTATTTTCCTCCTTGATTGAACCACGAACCCAAGTAGTTGATCCAGTTCCATTATCAGTCATCCCCACTCTTCATCTACAGAGTGAACCCCAAGTGACTAATCCAGTCCCGTCATTGGTTAGTCCCACTCCTCATCCAAAGAGTGCCAAAGTGGTTTCCCCAGTTACTCCATCGGTCAATCCCACTCTTCCTCTGACGAGTGCCAAAGTGGTCAATCTGGTTCCCCCATCGGTCGATCTCACTCGTCCCTTGAAGAGTCCCAAAGTGACTGATCCAGTCCCTTCCTTGGTCAGTCCCACCCTTCATCCAAAGAGCGCCAAAGTGGTTTCTCTGGTTACATCATCGGTCAATCCCACTTTTCCTATGAAGAGTGCCAGTGTGGTCTATCCGATCCCATCTTCGATCGATCCTACTCTCCCTCTAGAGAGTAAACCCGATACTACCCACATTTTTCTCGTTGATACAGAATCTACTGTGCCGGGGGGCATTTCTCCTTCTCCCGCGAAACCCCCTCCAAGTAATGAGGCCATCATTTTTTATTGGGGTGCACTAACTGGACCTCGTCTTCCCTCTCACATCCCTTTCTAGATTACAGTCCAGGTTTGTGGTCGGGACATTCCTCAAACACTAATAGATGAAGGTGAGTCCATCAATATTTTTTCCTCTATTGCTTAGCACACTTTGGGTTGTCCTCAACTTGCACCAGTTACACAGAATCTATTATCTTTTAACTGAAGAACCAGTCAACCTTTAGGGACCCTTCCTCAGTTTCTAGTAACTTTGGGAGGGAAAACTATCTTTACTGATGTCATGGTAGTCTGAGACCCCTTGGATTTCTCTTTACTCCTTGGGCAGGATTATGTCTATGCCATGAAATCTATTGTGTCCACTCTTTTTCATGTGATATATTTCCCTCACGATGGAAGAATGGTGACTATTGATCAACTTTCGTTCATTGGTCTTGACTGGATTACCTCCCTAAATGGTTCTTATATGAAGACAGTATCGCCCCTGCCACATGTCAATTATGTGGCTATCTCCCACGACTTCAACTTCAGATGACCTGGATCCGGTAGTTGACATGGTGATCTCTTCGGTAGGGCTATTGGAGCCTGATATCCTTACCCCTATCACATACCTCGACATGTGTTCCTTCTAGAGCATTCTTCTTCCATCCAATGAAGATGTCTTGGAAGCCATGACCAAGTTTTGTCCCTTGACATGGTGTCCTTCCAGAGCATTATCCTCTTGGAAGCCATGATTAAGAAGAGTGTACGAGGATAGTTTAGCTTCTTTGTATAAATCTCGTTAAAAGGTGAAACAAAGGCCTTGAGAACAATTTCTCTTCTCTGTAGAAATCTCGTTAAAAAATGAAACAGAGGTTACGATCATAGTTTTCCTCTCTGTAGCAAGCTCATTAAAAAATGAAATAGGGATCTGGGGATTTAACCTGGAGCCATGAGCATAGTTCTTTTCCTGTGTCAATCTCATTAAAAATTGAAACAGTCACCTCTCCTGTCGAGTCGAGTCTTTCATTAGGTATCGTATTTGAACCTTCATTTCACCCACCCTTATCCTTTTTCTCCACCAGTAGAGAAATTCGTGACAACCTCAAAGTCAGTGAATGAATTGAATCTTGGGGGGCATATCTCCAGCCTTTGATGATCATTCTAGACTTAAGCCATTAGATTTCAAGATGGGGGCAGAGTACCAACCATCCATGGGTATCCTTACCTTTCAAAATTACGTTGGGAATTTACAAGCATGGTTTACTTTTGTTTCAAGCTTGTATAAAAATTAAACCAATATCGAGCATGGTCTTAGTTCCTTCTCACACTTGAAAAAACATGAGAATGCAACCGGGTAAACTTTTATCTCTTTTTTAGACTCGCATGGCTATACAAAAGAGGAACCCCTTGGAGTCTCCTTTAATCTCTTTTTCAGACTCTCTAAACATGAAAAGATTGCCAAGTGATCTTGCTTCCTTTCACACTCGTTAAAAGGTTTGAAAGGGTGTCTTTCGAGTGATAATTTATCTATTTTTTGGTCTCACAAGACTAACTTTACGAAGAAGGACAACATTGGAGTCATCTTTAAGTTGTTTTCAGACTCCCTAAATATGAAAAACCACCGAGTTTACCTTCTCTGGACTCATTAAACAATCATACATTGAAGGGCCCATATGGGACTGAACACTTACTTATTCCAGTTCGTTAAACAAAGGAAGAGGGACTTACCGAAGGTGAGTTATATCGAGCATGTGTTACCCTCCTCGAGCTCATTAAATTAAAAATAGGTACTCGTCTATCTGGATGGGGGAAAAATTGAAGGAAGCAAGCCAAGCAGTTTTTGAGAACACTACCAGTAACTCTTACGGTCGCCCTTGAACACGACACTTTATTTTTGCACACATTTCAATCTGTTGGACCTCTGTTGAACCAATCCTCTGAGTTTATTTTACTCCTTTGGGTCACTTGACGAAAGTCACAGTATCCACTACATCATCATGTTTTGGTCCATGTCATGTTTCTGTTGTTGTGCCTCAGTGTTCAAGGGAAGTATCTACCTTGAGAGTTAGCCATCACAAATATTTTGTTTCAATACCCATGTCATTCCATGTTCATTTGATCTACCAATTTACATCTCTGTGTCAGTTTCATGTCATTGATGCAGGATACATCAAGGCCCTCCTAAGACGATTATATTCCTATCGACTTCAACACGTTATCTATGAATTAGACCTAAAAACCAGTTAGTACCTTGGGACCTGCATGCCTCAATGGAAGACCTCCTCATGTCTGATAGTGGGTTTACATCATTGACCTCTGATCAGATGATTCCAAGGATGTTCGACTTCAACTCATCCATTCACATTCATTGGAATGTATTAGAGTACCTTGGAAATCATTTACATCAATGGTGATTTCCCTCGTGCTTATTAATGTTTTGCCTCATTGACCAGTAATCAAGTGGTTTCTTCCATGTTCAACATCAGGACATCTATTCACATGGTTATATTCGTACTACATCAGGATCGGTAAGAAGACCCTAGGTTGAATGATCACTCAGATATATATTTTGCCCAGGTTGCGACGAAGTTTCTTTTGAACAATGACACATATACTATCACATAGATCCACTTTGTATTGGTCATGGATATGTCTTGTCATTTCATAGATCCACTGTGTATTTTTCATGGCTACGATTAGTTCATGTCATGGGAGTATAGATCCACATTGTATCTTCAGTGGCTATACTCTTTATAAATATAATTATAGATCCGCAATGTATTTTATGGCGGCCATACCTTGGAAGTCTTTATCACCCAAGCATAGGTATGCATGCCTTGAGTTTGAAACATGTCATAATATTTGTTGGATGGTTGTGTGCAACTTCTATCAAGTTCTCTGCGTCCATAGCATTGCTTGAAAAAGTCTACAAAGTACTTCAATCATAAGTTCTCGTCTTCTAAATTCGTACTTTGGGGGGAAATCTTTTACACATCAAAATTACTCACTTCAATAGTGTCGCAGGTGTCGTCATTATAAGTGTTGTAAGTGCCGCATATTGTCTGTAAGGGTTGCATCTTGACCACAAGTGTCACAAGTGTTACAAACATCATACTGTTATCTTTCCTATGTCATCTCTCTAATGACATCATAAGGACACTTAAGACACCTCAAAGACTAGTTTTGAAGAAGAGAAGTCATTTGACAAGGAGTACAAGCCTTTTTCTACTGAAAAAACCACTCAAAAATTATTTTTGGAAGGCAACGCTCCCCTATACATTGTCAGGGAGTGTTAATGCTCCCTGGGCTTCTTTGGGGGAGTGATACAATGCTCTTTGCCTCATTTTGGGGGAGCGCTACCCTTTCTGAGTGAATTTTGGTTTGTTGAGACAAATCAGGGAAGAATCCCCTCGATTTATGAAAGTGGTTGGATTCAAATAGAAGGTCAAGGCATGATCTTAGGGAAGATCCACAAGTGAAGGAGAAGAATCCTCAACTTATCCCAAAGATCTCTCAAGTGGTTTGGCCTCTCCAAGCTTATATAAGGATGCCCTCTCATGGTAAAAGGGGGATGGAGATTGAGAATTACACCAAACTTATGATCCCATAAGTGAGATTTCATTGAAGCATAATCAATGTAGATTAATTGAGCAAAAGGGTTGGACAAGGAGAGCTGGAAGAAGCTGTTGCACCTTCATCAGAGGATTGTAAGTACTCTTCATTTGTTCTCATTAATATACATACATGCTTGGCTTATTTCTTTCAAGTTTATGTTTGTTCCACATGAACTTGTCTTCAGTAGATAGATCTCTATTTGAGCTAATCTTAGTAGAATAGGAATCTTTTTGTATCTTTGTTTGTTCTACAGGACCTATCGAGGAGCTCGGGATTGATGCTCAACTTGGACTTTGTGAGGGAAAAACAACATTTAAAAAGGTACACTTTTCTTCTTCATATTCATTCATTAGCTTAATTAGATATAAAAGGATGTCAGTGACCAATGATAACACCCTTTCTATCTTGATTTTAATGGTCTAGATACCAAGAGGGAATCTGCTTATCCACAGTAGGATTCACCTGTAACATTGGTATATGGATAGTTTTAATTTATGGGATGACAACCACTTCAATATTCTATTTGATGAATCTAATCCCCCTCAAGTAGATAAATTATTGGAGAGTAAACACGATCATTCTCCACATATTCTTGTTTAGTTTTATTATTCTCTAGTTGCAGTGAATTCATTTTTTGTTGGTTCTAGATATTTCGATCCATATGACCAGTGTAAATCTTTAGAGAATCATTTTCAATTGGTTCCCAAGTTCCAATATCTTCATCGTGGAGTTCACATGAGAACCTGGACATGGTACCAAGGTTCACAATGGAAATTCAACTACTTTAGCATAATGGCTCACATTTATACATGGGACCTTGGTTCTCTAGTATTCTTCAACATTATTTTCCACAATTATCCATGGGACCTTGGTATATGGTTGTCCACCCTCATAACAAGTGTTGATGACAATGCTTGCATAAGGGGGATGGAATGTTAGGTAGCTAGAGAGGTAGTGGAGGCCATTCAATGTAAGGTGGAATAGGTCCACTATATTATTAAATAAGACCCACTATGGTAGTTAGATATAAAAAATGGGTAGTTAGATATAATACATGTAAGAGGACTTCTTAGAAGGTGATGCTTCTAAAAGGTTCCTCCTCTAAAATTTTCTTAGGTGGTTGGTTTGTTCGGATTTAGGAGCAGAATGAACTAATTAACAGAACAAATAAAACAAAAATAGAGATATGAAGAACAACACATATATCCATTGAATAATATCTTCTATTGAATAAATGAAATAGGCTGAAACTGTAAGACTGTAGAATTAAAACACCTTCTGGAATGGTGGTAGCTATCTCTGAAACAGATGTGGCTACTACAGACATTTGTCTTAGAGGAATGATTACAATGAGGCTCCATATTCCTTTTTAACATTACTCATGAATGCCAAAACCCTAGACATCCGAAAACGTAACCCTAGGAGATGAAATGCCAGAATTTATGTGGGCCCCTCTAGGTAAGTTGGTACATCAACTTCCCGAGGTCATAACTTTTGCATACACCCTATATTTTAGGTGTGTGATAGCCCATTAGAAAGGTAATTTCGAGAAATACACATTAAGTCATCAAAATTTGACTTCATATACAGTTTGATGGTGGAAAGACAAAAAAAAATAAATTGTTTAGGGCCTCAAAATGACCCTAGAAGTACAACAAGATGTGTTGACATGAAAACATACAAAATAATCCAATTGGATTAAGTGGGAGGCCACTAGTATCGACTTGGAAGATGTGTAGGGATTGATACAACCCCAAAAATGCAGAACCCGAAATTACAAAGAAGTACAGAAAAACGTTTTGAACTAAAATCTGTCAAAAGGAGCCAGTTGGAACAGGTGGGTGGCCACCGATATCCACCCAGATCATTGGTAGCACTATATAAAGGGTTTCAAGCAATGTAATTGCATATGAAGAGAAGTATTGTATTGTGAGTGGTACCTCAAAAGGAGGATGCCCCCTCGAAGAGGCAAGTGAACAGAAGAGGATCTCTTCCATAATAGGATCCATTATATGGTGTTTCCCTACCTTAAGGGTTTGATATAATAAAGTGGCGATTTTC
The DNA here is from genome assembly GCA_900067695.1 of Picea abies. NCBI lineage: Eukaryota > Viridiplantae > Streptophyta > Pinopsida > Pinales > Pinaceae > Picea > Picea abies. The sequence continues at coordinate 10,345 of CBVK0101491142.1, forward strand.
TATATTGTTTCATATATCTTGTGTGGTGATTGTATTTAGATATATCTGGTACTATTGAGATATTTTGTATTTAGGTCTTTGGTACTTAACACTCCCATTCACACTACAAGCAAGTTATGAAAAAAATTGCATTGGTCCTATAAATACATGACCAAGGTATGCAAACAAAGAGAAGAATTTTGAGTATTGTTTTGTTGTTCATTTGGTTTTCGAGAAGCCATGATTCTCTTAGATCTATTTGAAAACTCATAACTAGTGTTTCTCTTCTCACCTGTTGAGAATTTCAACCATCAAATCTTCACCATTGTATTTTCATTCGTATAAGAAAGAGAGCTTTGTATTTGTGGGATTCAAGAGCCCTCCCAAGGTGGAAGAGGGGACTCATCAGTTCCCATACTTCTCCTAGGTGTTATCAATTTGAAGATTAGTCCTATTGGTATCTATTTCTTTGTCTCCTTTGCAAGTTTTTATTTGAAGATTCCATGTATGCTTAGTTTAGTTTTTATTTCCTTCTTATTTATTTTCTTGTTTTCTCTTTGGTTGATCCATTAATCAACTAACCAACTTTTGTATTGTCTTGTTGGCTTGAAAACGAAAATAAGTGGATTGTTTTTGTTCACCCAAGTGGTAAAACAACCAAAACACATGGCAACAATCTTATGGAATAAAAGTAAGCAGTGTATACCACAGTAATCATAGATTTTGAGATGGTGTCTTGAAGATAGGGAATGGTAATAATGGACTACAAAACTCCAGATCTAATATTATTGCAACAATGGATAGTGATAGTAATAATGTGGACCAAAATTCATATAAAGATCTCCAACTAACACACTCAATTTTTCAAGATGGAATAAGGGTACCTCTTAAACTATTGCCTTCAAATATGACCTAGGATTCAATTCACAAAATGGTTAATGACGATATGAAATTATTGGATCTTCCTCTAATGTCACAATTTAATTTCAACACAATAATGAGAAATCAATTTCTATATGTTGTGATCACAAAGAATAACTTCTTCACAAGGTGTATTGTTTCTCAATCGCCTGTAAATTTAGTGCCACAATTAATTTATCCAAATTAAAAGTACTGAGAGTAATTCAAATGACCCGTAATAAATATATTCTAAGTTTTCACAATGTATATTATTCCCATAAATTGAATTTGGAGATGCATCCTAACACATACTCGAGCATTGTGTAGGACATGATACATAAGGAAAACAATTTTATTTCAATGTTCGGTAAGAAGGAAAAGGCTATTAGTAGTGTCATGAATTTTCTAATTTATTTGCCTGGCATGCTTACACATGCACTCAATATTAGGGGCTTCAATCATTTCAACCTTTCATTTATGTATATGGGTTAAAAAATCATTTTAACTTCATTAGCTAAATGCTTCTATGATTTTGAATAACCAATTGAAAATTGATATGGGGATTTGTTGTATAAGAGGGGAACATCAAACCACCCATTGCGTGAAGCTCTATTGCAAATTGAGTCTTATGAAAAATATTTATTCTACAATAAATATGATATGAAAGCACCTACGAAAGGTGTTGATCATACAAACTATTACAAATCAAATAGAATGTTGACATCAATATTAATGCTAAATAGATAATTGTGTAGGTGACAAAAAAAATTGCAATGTATTTGCATTTACATTCCTTTTGATATTTATTACTTTAGGTTAAACTATTGAAGGTTATTTGCTTTTTTTTATTCACAAGAAACAAATTATAATCTTTTTAGTTAATGCAGGGATGCTGGTAAAAATGACTAACTCATAGTTGTCATTTTATTTATATGGAACATTATTGTATACTACCTTCAATATTTATGAAAAAAGTACAATTCTATAAAGCAATGATTTTTATCACTTTTATTTTATTTTATTGAATTTTTTCGATCTCGATATATTTCTTAATGTATGTCATAGTAATATTATACATGCACATTTAAAAATTTGTATCTATGTACTTATGGTCTTTAAAAATTTCTACTACATAATTTAGGTGATTTGGACATCTGATAATTAATAAATATGGCAAACATTAAAAAAAAAAAACATCGATTAACAAACTGCAAAGAAATGAAGATAATATCATGTATAGCATACATTAAGATAACACTATATTTCAACTTAACACTAACTACAAGTTCAATATGTGGAGGCATTATGAATCCAACGAATATTAGAAGAGCATTGACTTGCTTATGTAATAAGTGAACCAAAAATAATGTGTATAATGAGTAGAGAAATTCTCTTTCCAACAAAGTGCCAGAGTTTAGAGAATATATGAATGGAGTGTACATGAATTATGCTCATGGAGTAAGCGTGACTCCTTTTGCATCTCGATAAAATAAGGCTGCTCTCATAATACCTCTTTACATATTATAATCGTGTCTCATTAATAAATTTATGAATACATTCTAAATTGATCGAGCACAATTAATTAAAATAAAATAATTTAATTAAATTTCTTTATAATTCATAATTAGTGTAACTCATAAGTTCTATTAAATTAAAAATTAACATACAAAGATGACACATCAATGGTGAAAAAAAATTAAGGAGGCAATTTGCATGGCATCGACATCATTTAAGTGGACGAGCAATATCCATCCTGCTGTAGAGTCTTTAAGACTCCACTAACAATATCCATTCTACTGCAGAGTCTTTAAAACTCCACGAGCAATATCCATCATATTGCAAAGTCTTTAAGACTTTGTCAACAGGTTGTACATCCATGTTGCCATGGAGCATGACCATCACGCCACCACCCTCAACTCAACCACCTCCGCCCTCTAGCACTGGGAAGGTCCTTTCCATTTCCGTTTCAATTTCGGATGTCTTCCATCCATTGATGGCCATCAGAATGCACCCATAGGATATACTATATGGATTGGTCATTTTCGTTTAGGTTGTCTTCCATTTATTGATGGCAATCCGAATGTGCTCATTGGATATACGATATGGGATATTGATGGATGACCTTGATGTCATGGTCGTTGAATTTAGTAAGGGTGCCAGGTTTTGAATTTTAAGTTTAGTAAAGGCGTCAGGTTTTCAAATTTGAATTTCACAAATTTCTTCGTTCAATATTTTTTCATTAACAACCAGCGGACAATGGACTCTGAGAGATTTTCTAGCTTAAACTCAGATTCGATGTCAAGTCAGTTCTTGGAGAAGGTGAAGGCCTTTTTGGAGCCTTACAAGCTTCGCTTCTTCTTGACATTGATATCTAAACCTTACTATGTAGCACATTTTATTGTACAGAGAAGTAATCTTATGTGTGTGTGCATGATATTGTGTTTTGATGGTTAGGCGGGAAGTTGTATCACCTGCACTATTTGATAACTATTCCAAAAGTTTTGGTTGCTATTTACGATTTATCGAGTTTGGTATGTATTTATCGGTAAGAGATGGGGAATTTCCTCAATAGCTTGAGGTTGATAAATTCCAATTAGCATAAATGATCATGTGTAGTCTGAAACTCTCGGTCCTTCCTGAAAGCCCTTTCTTTCTCCCTCTAGAGATCTTCGAAGTAGCTTGCTTCATTAGAGAAATAAGGAAGGAATGAATAGGGTGGGGTGGGTGCGCCCAGAATCAAAGCCTTTCAAGGCCCGGCAACACTTAGTTATAGGATTAGTGTAGTCAATTCCTTGAATCATCCTATTTAATTTGGAAAACGAAATTATACCAAATAATTGCATTAGATGGAGGAAGTGATCTCATTTAAAAAAAATTGTTTTGCATTTTTTATTTTAAAACAAATAATTGCACCAGAGAAAAGGGATATTGATGGAAAAAATAAAAAATGTTCACTATTTTACATAAATTAAAACTAAGATCGGACCATCCCACAAATAGAAAAAGATATCGGAAATCCACTGGATTTTGTGTTATTGATCATTTTCGTTATTGATCATAAATATCATGAAATTGATTCTATATGGAAATTCATAAATATCATGAGAATGAATCTATATGAAAATACAATTGTTGCAGCAAATGTAACCAATGTAACCTAGTAAAAGACTCTATGTAATGCCCTGTGTGAAGCACAAGATTGAATGTGTTTTAAAACTCACGTCAAATTGTTGACGGAAAACACTTCAACACCAACATAAAATATTTTTAAACATAGTTTCAAGACTAGTTACTGGTTTTTCCTTTTTTTCACATTGGGCGCTCTGATTAAGTTTTATTTAGATCACTTACTATTTAAAAAATATAGAGTTAGTTTCACAACTAGTTAAGGTTATCCAATTTAGTTTTTTAAAACTTTGGATATAACGTATAGATGAATTTAAATGATAATACTGTAAAAATGATTGAGCATCCAAATTATACCATCTTTATCACTTCAAATTTAGTATTCCATTGTAATTTGTCAGATTATACCATCATTATCACTTTGAATCTACCAATCCAATAAAAAATTTCAATTTGGAGCATTCATGTGAAAACCTGCTAGACAACCTCTATTAAAAAAAAACTTTTAATGTCGATTTTTTTTAATTTTTGAACCTGAGCGATAAGCCAAAGTATAATAAAACTATAATGTAAACAAATTTATGTATAAAGTAAAATCTGAGTGTTTGAGAATGATGAGCATGGAACATGTAATTATTTTACAGCATTATGACATTGAATTGAACAATACACACATTAAATCCATTATCCAGAAGCGGAGACATTGAGGGACATTATAAAGGATTTGTTAATGTAAGTTTTTAAATTTATAATATATAAATTATTTTGGAAAATATTGTTTTTTGATTTTTTAATATTAGATCTATACATTTAATTTAATCGATTATTATAAATTACAATTTAAAATAAAAATAGGATATAAAAATTTCATTCCAAATGTTATATATAAAAAGTATTTATAAGTTTAAAAATTAATGATAAACTTTTATTAAAATCTAAACACTAAATAGATAATAATTATGTTTATTGGTTTAAGAATTATTTATTCACATTTTTGTATGAACAAATTGTGATAATGTACATCGTGTTTAAGATTAAGTTTTCTTAATTTTTGGGGTTTTTTTTAGGAAGATGGTTGTGTTATGAATTTTGTATTTTTTTTTTATAAATATTGTTATTAGTGTGAACACAACGAATGAATATGAAATATAAATTTTTATTAAGCGTTGAATTGTTCCTCGAAAGAGATAAAAGTCGTCGAGTAATGACTGCATAGGGAAGGCCATAAGAGGCCACAATCCCTGTATGTTCCCTACTCATGAAATGGGATATTTTCAAAATGTGAAGTCTTTGACTGGGTGTCTAGAAGGACCATGGGACAAATAATTCCAAGAATAAGTCCTTAACCAGAAGAAAGTCTTATTATAAATTGAGGAGAAATGGTGGTCTTTGGATTAGAAGGGAGGGTAAATCTCGACCATTTGTTCGTCATCATTGATAAAGGATCGGGGGTAGAGCCTCAGTTAATCGGGTCACTCGAGAACCAGAGATCTGGGCCCTTCAATTGGCATGGTCTCGTGGAACCTCAGTGTTGGTAGAACAAGGTTCCAACAAAAGGTTCTACTCTTTTCGCATTTATGGAAGTTGGGTTTTGTATATGCGTTCTTTCGTATACGCACATTTATAGAAGTTGGCTTTCGTATATACGTGATTTTGTATATGTGCATATATGGAAGTGGCTTTCGTATATGGCCATTTCTTGTAAATCGATATATCAGTATATATGCAAATTTATGGAAGCACACATATACACATATATAGAAGCCAACCTTCGTAAATATGTATATGCACACTTTCCTATATGTGCATATACAAAATCCAACTTCCATAAATGCACATTTACGGAGGTGGTCAGCTTTTGTAAACGCACATATACAATATTTTCCTTCCACAAATGAGCATTTATAGAAGCCAATTTCTGTAAATGCGCATTTACAGAAAGAAACTTTCATATATGCGCATTTACAGAAGTTGGCTTCCATACATGCACGCTTCTATATATGCACATATATGGAAGTGGCTTTCGTATATTTTCAGCTTCTGTAAATCAATGTATCGATATATATGTTCATTTACAGAAGTGCGCTTATACACATATATAGGAGCCAACCTCCATAAATGTGTATGTGTGCGCTTTTGTATATGCGCATATACAAAATTCAACTTCCATAAATGTGCATTTATGGAGGTGGCCAACTTCCATAAATGCACATATACGAGAAATTTATTCTGCAAAATTTGAGCATTTACGGAAGCTGATCACTTACATAAATGCAGATATATGGAAGCATGCATATAAAAAATCATCCTTCCCTAAATGCACATATACGAAATCCTCCTTATGTAAATGTGTATTTATGGAAGCTGGCTTCCGTAAATGTGCATTTACAGAAGGTGAATTTCGTATATGCACATTTATGGAAGTTGGATTTTGTTTATGTGTGTTTATGTATATGCGCATATACAAAAGCGAATTTTGTATATGGTCAACTTCCATAAAATGATATATCCATATATATGTGCATTTATGAAAGAGCATTTACAGAAGCTGACTGCATTTACGGATGTGGTCAACTTCCATAAATGTGCATATATGGAAGACACCTTCCATAAATGTGCATATACAGAAGTCACATTCCGTAAATGTGAATATAAAAAAGCCTCGTTCTGTATATTCCCATATATGGAAGTTAGCTTTTGTATATGTGCATATATGGAAGTGGCTTTCGTATATGGTCATGATCCAGGTGGATATCGGTGGCCAGCCACCTTTTTCGACTGGCTCAAAACAGTTTTCTGGCAATTTTGGCAATTTACTATTTTTAGAAGGTTTTAACTTATGGGGCCATTTTGAGGGACTAAATGAAGGTTTTTTGAGATCAAGGTTCTTAGTGAATATCCTTGATGATACCTTTCCAACGAGCTATCACACGCCTAAAACGAAGATCGT
>CBVK0101491148.1:0-27548 GCA_900067695.1 Picea abies
CCCCACCCTTTTCTTGACGAAACTATCCACTCCCATTTTAATTCAACGAGGTTGGTTCACACCCCCAACCTCTCAAAACAACTACATCTAAAATTTTTCTAAAAACTCACTAAGTTTTCCTCCACAAGAGGTGCCAAAAGAAATTTTTTAGTCTAGGTAGGATTTCGGGGATAGGCATCCAAAAAACTCCCCATTATCTGGTTCTCACATTATCAAAACCATAGAAGTTGTCAAATAGGGAATTGAAAATACTCCAAGTCAAGTGTTCCTAACACCATAAGTCAGGGAGATACCTATAAAGGGCTGAAGGCTAAGGTCTGGTTGTTATGTGCGTCCCCCCTTGAGGCTCATGACCCATGACCCATTTTTTAGGCCAAAAATCTAAATGTCGCATTTGACTGAGGTACCTAGTGACCAAATTTTAGGACATCTACCTAGGTGGCAATTGTGGGTTGCAATTGCACCTTGATTGGGTTTTGTGTGGCTATTGGGAAATATTGCCAGCTCTTTTGAGATATGCCCCCTTTACCCCTTATTATAACTAATTATTTCATCCTTCACTAGTTTCTTTTCCGGTGACTTCAGACCCCACTGTTGAGTACAATTAGAAGCTCCAGTGCTATTTGAGAGGAAGGACGTTACGTCTTCTAGGACACGAGCATTTATTTTCTTTTGATTCCTCATGTGGAAAAAACCCACTTATCCACATATATGCTTCTTTTTCAAAACATTTTATGTATGATGCACTTCTGACTACATTTTTATTTGGATATGTATATTGTGTAAAGTTCAAAATTTGCAACACAAACGCTCTTGTCTATTTATTACTCTCACCACCATGTGCACACATTCACTCAGCTAGTCAGACATCATAGGGGACCCACAGAATCCCTGTCGTTCATGACGCTTGCTAAACCTCCCTCCTATCTTAGGGGGAGTGTCTGGTCTTGCCCACTCATCGACACCACCTTCACACACTCCTGTGAGTGCTACTATTTTAGGATCAACTTTTCTTGGTTCTACATTACTTGGGTCCACTTCCCAAGGTCATCCATCCACTCACTCTCCTTTACACAGAAGCAGGGGACCAACTTCCTCTCAAGGTGGAAGTACTAACCCACCTAGCCCCCCTCAAGGGTCAGGTTCACAACACACTCACACCATGGATAGATCTAACCCTCCCCCCCCCACTACAGATGCCATATCTAGCCTCTCTCAACATACCAGATCTAAAAAAACTCACCAATGATCCTATATTGCATGCCCGCACATGGCCTGCAATGCCCACCAAACTACCTTCAGACATACCCAAGTTTGAATGAAAGGCAGGAGATGACCCTGCCAACCATGTCATGACCTTTCACCTATGGTGCTCTTACAATAGCATTATGGATGATTCCATCAGACTACGATTATTTCAATGCACACTCACTGGCCCGTCGGCCAAATGGTATGTAGAGGAAAAATTAGGGTTCCATGCGACTTTCAAGTCCTTAGCCAAAGCATTCTTGACCTTCTTCCAATTACCAATCTACCATGACAATGGTCTAGAACTACTCTCTAATTTCAAACAAACCTCAGCCACACATATCGTTGATCACATTCACGAGTGGTGTAGGCGACATAGTTTGTGCAAAGTAGAAACCACCAAGCAATAATGTCTTGACTGGTTTCTTAGATCACTTGTCTCTCTCCTCGGTAAGGATGTATCTTCCACCTTCCCTCAATCTGAAGAGGAAGCCATCAGTAAGGCTCAACAGTATGACCTCATCTATGCACAGTCAGGGTACTTATACACTGTACTTCCTAATCTTCCAAAGCCTATGCCATTTGGCCAAGACAAACCTAGGATGTCTCAATCAGCAAATAGACTGATTGGTACCACCACTCACCATAGTCCACAACACCAACCACCACTGATGTATGGAACACCTCAATACCTGTCGGTATACAGGGGAACTTCTTATTACCCCCCATCGCCTTATCAACAACCATACCCTATTGCTATACCTCCACCCATCAATGTGCCACTGTTGGCACCCCCCATACATCCACCTATTCAAACGATTTCTGGTACCCCCTCTACCTCAGCTTATAGTACTAGCGAAAGCACCACACCTTCCTATCTACCTTATGGATCGTTACCCCCACAGAATCTGTACTTTCCATTTCCTGGTCCCTCACAACCCATGGCTCCCCCACATCCTCATGCTAGGGTGAATTTTGTTCAACCCTCTCCCATTCAACAATATCAAAACTTCAAACAGATGAATACGGAAAATCCGACCCATCTATCGAACAATGCCAAAAAGAAAGGATGAAACAGGAACAACAACAACCCAGGTCAAGGCGGGAATCAACCCCAGCAAAACCAACCCACTGGGGGCAACTAGAACCAAGGGAATTAGAACCCCCAAGGGGGAAATAATCATAGGCATCAAGGGAGAAATAACAATACTGTTAAAACCAACTTCCCTTGTGCCCTTTGTGGTGAGTTCATTGATTACACTCATCATTGCCCCCAAATCGCTGATTTCAAACGGTTGAAATACTCAGGTAGTATACCCCATCCTCTAGCACCGCCTACCCCTCAACAGGCACCACAACAATACGTGAAACAACCCCCCCTACCATGTTGTAGAATTCCATTCCACATAAAGGTGTGATAAACACCCAACAGGACACACAACATCCCCCACCTCAGGTGGGACAATACCTCAACCCAAACAATCTAGCAGATCAAACAATTCTCCTCACTAGTGAGGAAGAAATCCTTCTGAAAACACGTAATTGTCAGTATCATGCACCCACTGAGTCTCCTTCCATCCCTCCAAAGACAAAACCTGCACCGATGGGACCCCTGTTGGTGATTCCTTTCCCTACCGCTAAGCCACCTCTTCGCATCCCTCGCATCCCATTGAACAGGAATGTCCACAACCCAAAGGCTAGGGCAGCTCATAACTATAGTTTGGTAGATGACTTAGCACAATCCCCGGCTTCCATGTCAGTCTTAGAAGTCCTTCAAACTTGTCCCACTCAGCGGAAATATTTACTTTCCACCTTGGGGGTAGTTGACCCCGCAGATACTTGACTCATTACATTTGATCTCGACAGCGGAGAACCTCGCCTTCCCGCCTTGATCGCTTTTCAAATACCAGTAAAAATACGGAACATCATAGTTCATCAATGTATCATCAATGAAGGTGCATCTACATGCATTATGTCCAAATCTGTATGGAAGAAATGTGGTTCCCCCGAACTAGTATCCTCTACCATCACCTTACGAGCTTATGACGGACGACCATCGTCTCATGAAGGGCTCTTCCAAAATGTCCCTGTCGAACTCGGGGGCAAGACTATTCTCATCAACATCGAAGTACACCCCACTCAATTATAATATCTTGTTCGATCGTAGCTACATGTACACTATGAAGGTAGTGGCCTCTTCCGTCTTTCAGAAAATGATGTTCCCCCACAATGGGAAGATCATTACTATTGACCAAGTCTCACATTATGAGCCTAACCCATCTGCCAACATCGATAACATTCTTCCTCTCATCCACACAAGTCACAACGCATACCCACTCATCGAGATGGGTCCTAGAATTTTCAAAGATCCATCATTGTTAGGAACTTACCATAGAGCACCACTGCTCCTTCATCCTTCCAATCAAGTATGTGTTGTATCATCTAATGGAACTCACACAGAGGATACCCTTTCTCCTATGGAGGCTTCTATCATATCTAACACCCCACTAGTCATAGAACTCCCCCCTTAAGACCCTCCTGCAAACTTGTCGACCCCACCAGTCCATGATTTCACCTCTCCCCAAGGACATATCCCAGTTTGGGAGACAGTTCCCCAATCCATCACCCAAATCCCCTTCTTTTACCCTCCACCGAGCATCGAAGCATTCCAAGTAGCCGCAATGCTTACCCTACCTAATATGGTGTTACCAATTCCAATTTGGTACTTACATCCACTAGAGATGGTCCCTCGACCATCCCTTCCCCCCAAAATGGAAGGAATCCCAATGAAGATTCCCATCCTTACTCCCACCATACCCCCTACACCCCCACTCACTAACCCCCCTGCCACAGCTAGGGGTAGGAGAAAGAAGAAGGAGCCCACAGCTCCACTTCCTCCACGCGTCCAACTTCCTTGCATAGTATGTGAGAAAGATGGACACCAAACCAACAACTGCCCATCTCTACCAGAGTTATGGAATTTGATTCCACTCAATCAAACTCCCCCAACACTTGCCACTATAGTCAGTACTGCCACTACCACCCCCCATTCCAATAGTAAAGGATTGCAAACCAAATTTGCTTGCGCTAAATGTTCAGAATATGGCCATTATACCCACCATTGCCCAGCACTACCACGCTTTCGGCAGACATTAGTCGTAATACGCCAAAGCTTCCAGAGAAACCCCAGTCTTACTACGTCCTCCTTAACAAATATCACTAACATATGTTATGTCACCACTTCATTCAATGAACGTATGAGATTCCCTTGCTCTCTATGTGAATCATTAGATCATTTTACATACCAGTGTCCTATGATCATTGAATATAGGAAACGCCAATTGACCCTGCTTCAATAACCCACAAAGTCAATAGTTGACCTTACCTCATCACTAGAGGTTCTTCATGTCATTTCTCCCAAACCTGAGGCCCTTTCAACACCTCCATGGTTCTTAGATGACTTGTTTGAGGATTCACCCCCCAATCCCCCCAAATCTTCCACTCATTCCCCTATAGATATTTTACACCCAACTACCATGGGTACTCCTCAATACTTCAACATTTGGTTTATGTCAAGCGAACCATCACCACCTCCTTGTGTTGTTCCCCTTACTTCTTCATCACCCGGAGGTAGCCACACGACAACAGTCGCCGATATCACTCTTCATGACCCCTTGTATTCCCATCACTTCCACTGTGATGAGCAAATACTTGAAGAGTTAAACAACCTTGACTTGCCATGGGATGCACTACACCACTACACACTCTTATTCCCACAGGAAGCCTCCACACCTCCTAACAAACACCCCATCTACGCAGTCGAAACCAAAGATTTTATCCCCTCGGGGCCTATTGACTGGTTCAAGAACCCCATTCCTGCCCCTGATGCTTTTGAAGAAGGAAACATGGCCAACATTTCCTCGACTATTAAAATCAACATTTCCATAAAAAATGGCATCGTCGAGGAAATCGCCATTGGAGCTGCTTGCACTCCCCAAGAAATCACATCCTATAAATCCCTCTTCCAGGAATATCGAGATATTTTTTCCTGGTCATACATAGAAATGCCTGGCCTCGATCCCTCTATCATCGAACAACGCATCGAAACCTGGCCCTACATTACACCAGTTCGTAAAAAACAATGACCACTACACCCATCCAAAGCAGCGGCCATCAAAACCCAAATTGACAAATTACGCATTGTCGAGTTCATTTACCCCATCGCCTAAAAATCATGGGTTTCCAACCCTGTACCCATTAACAAAAAATAGGGCACTATCCGCGTCTGCATAGACTTTTGTGATCTCAATCACACGTCCTAAAGACAACTTTCCAATGCCTTTCATCGATCAAATTATCGACGACTACGCAGGCCATGAGGCTCTATCCTTCATGGACGGATCTCTAGTTATAATTAAATTCAAATTCACCCATCCGATCAGTATAAAACCACATTCAATACCCCTTGGGGTAATTTTGCATATTGTGTCATGCCTTTTGGCTTAAAGAATGCTGGCACAACTTTCCAATGGGCTATGACATACATCTTTCACGATTTGGCTCATATCATCCTCGCATACTTGGACGACCTCACAGCTTGATCCAAGAAACGCACCCAACATCTTGATGATTTGCGAATCATTTTCCAACGATGTCATCAGTACAACATCCACTTGAATCCCCTCAAGTGCATTTTTTGTGTCACGACATGGTGCCTCCTCATCTTTATCGTTTCCTAAAGCGGTATTACCATGGACCCCCTCAAAGTCCAAGCTATCACCAAAATTCCACCTCCCCAGAATTTACGTCAACTTTAGAGTCTCCCAGGCAAGGCTAAATTTCTACGGTGATTTTTCCCTGACTATGCCATTCGCACCCACAGTTTCCTTTGCTTACTACATCATGACATCCCATTTCACTAGGATGAACATGCCCAACAGTCATTTGATGATTTTAAACTAGCACTCTCCAACGCCCCTTTAATCAGTGCACCTGACTACAATCACGACTACATCCTCTACGTATTAGCATCAGTCGTGTCAGTAGCAGGAGTTATCGGTCAGCTAGGTGATGACAATCGTGAGCATGTCATTTATTACGTTAGTAAAAACCTCTCAGGGGCACCCTTGAAGTATAAACATGAAGAGAAACTAGCTCTTGCGTTCGTCCTCACAGTCCAGAAAATGTGCCACTACATTCTACTTTGCACAACTAAGGTTGTCGCAAATTCCAACCCTATGCAATACTTGCTCAGTCATTAGAAAATTAATGAAAAATTTGCTCGATGGATCATTATCCTTCAAGAGTACGATTTAGAATTCTCAACACCCAAGAGTAAGAAGGCCCTTGTTCTCGCCAAACTTATCACGGCCCTCCCCTCTGACACCACCAGTACCCCCGTCAACACCAACTTTCCTGATGAACACCTCGTTTACATCACTTTGGATGATCCTTAGTATGACGACCTCCTCATCTACCTCTGAACTCAAAATCTCGGTAACCACCTTTCACGAGATGATCGTCATTGTATTCACCATCAGGCCCCTCGCTACCTCCTCATCAGAGACATTCTATACTGGTGGGGAGTTGACACCATTCTTCATCGATGCCTGACCATTGACGAGGCCGATAGAGTCTTGAACGACTACCACAACAATGCATGTGGGGGCCATCTTTCGAGAATATCCACTGCTCAAAAGATTATTCGAGCAGGTTACTTTTGGCCTACCTTGTTTCATGATTGCATTCACACCGTGAAACGATGTGAGCAATGTCAGCTTTACGCCAACAAAGCCCGAGCACCCCCTGCTCTTCTTCGTCCATTCATCACTGTCAGCCCTTTTTGTAAATGGGGCATTGACTTCATGACTTGTAATCCCCCCTCCAGCAATGGTCGCAAATACATTGTTGTCGCAGTCGATTACTTCACCAAATGGGCCGAAGCTATGCCCACCTTCAACAACATCGCTGACACCGCGACGCGTTTTTTCTTTAACCACGTCATATCTTGCTTTGGAGTACCACTCCAACTCATTTCTGATCATGGGAAAAACTTTGAGAATGATATCTTCGTCGAACTCTCATCCCGGTTAGGATTCTCTCACAAGTTTACCTCACCATATTACCCTCAGTCCAACAGACAGGTCAAAGTAGTTAACAAGGTCCTCAAGCCCATGTTACAGCGCATGGTTAATAAACATAAAACCAATTGGCATCATATGTTATTTTTTGCACTATGGGATTACCGGACGGCTATGAAAATAGCTATTGGTTTCACACCATTTCATCTAGTCCATGGGGTTGAGGCCACTCTTCCCATCGAGTGTGAAATTCTCACCTTACGCACCACAATTGAGTTATTACCTGACACTGCTCCAATGGAGTAGCACTTGCTGAACTTAGAGTCTTTGGATGAAGATCGTCGATCTTCATTATAGAACAATGAGGTAGATAAAAAATGATCAAAGGCTACCTTTGATCGCCATGTCAACCTTCGATCATTTCACGAAGGTGACCTAGTCATGGCCTACGATATCCCTCATGATACCTTTGGCCATGGAAAATTTGAGTCACTCTGGCATGGCCCATACGTTATCCAACATTTCCTTACCAAAGGCACATACATCCTATCCTCCCCCGAAGGCCTCTCTCTCAAAGAACCCATCAACGGGTTATACTTAAAGAAATTTTATGCTTAAACATAGTCATTCTACTTTAGGTTCTTTCTTTTATAGTGTTTTTTTAATCTTTTTTCCATCCCTCGCATCTAAACTATAATTTGTGCTATTGAAAAATGCTTCCTCCACCAGCCTACCACATTGGTTACGCTAACAACGCCAATCGTTGGACACAAAATCTCGCTTCAGCCGCTTGGGCTCTCTACAACCCCTCACATGAAATGCTCCATTCGAGCGGCATATGTTTGGGTTTAGCGACCAACAACCAAGCCAAATACACTGCCTTCATTGGCCTCTTGGCCAATGTCCAGCATCATAGTATTTGTCACCTTAGCATCTTTCTCAACTCTCAACTAGTTGTTCTCCAACTCAACAATGTGTATCGCGTACGCGATCCTTGTCTCTTTCGCAAATACCTGCAGGTTAGACTTTTATCTCAAAATTTTGATTCCATCACATTTACACATATTCCAAGACAATTGAATCAAAATATAGATAACCTAGCTAATATTGTGTTAGACTGGCATATCTCACATCAAGTTACCACTACACATACATAAACATATCAACAACCTGTCATAGCATATATAGAGTAGACATCATCAATACATTAACAAAACACATGTATACAGGCTCACCAGCCTATATACAAAAAATACATCAATACATAGAGCACCACTCAAGGTGCCTCTAGAGAACCACTGCCTGCCCCTCCCTCAGGCGGTGGTTTCCCACCCCCTACCAGTCCCTCCTGCCCCGAAGGTAGTCGTCTGATCATCACAGTATCAACTACTTCTTCCCATCGTACTACAGCCCGCCATGGCGGCAGAATCCCCACACACTACTCCAGGATACACTCATCCTGGATGCGAGACCACATGCCCTCAGGCACATCCTGTAACACCGCCTCCAAGCGACAACATATGTCCTCAAAATCTACTACGGCAGCCACCGGAGGAGCATGTGATGGCCCAGCATGAGGGTCATCGAACCGATGTCTCCTCGTTTCCCTCTCCAGATCATCTAGTTGCACTATGGCATCCTCATGTCGACGTCTCTCCCCGCGGCAGTCTCTTCGGCTCCTGACGAGCCGACGCTCTCTGCAACTCCACCTCATTCCCGCGAGGTGCCATATCTGTACATACGAACAAGAAACAGATAGTATCATCATCTATATCATATACATATTTCATGTTATCTCAAAACACAAAAACATATATATCAACATCATCAACATACCTTGACGATCAAACACTTCCCCTGGAGGTAGCACCATGTCCAGATCCTCCTGGAAGTCAACCCCCGCATAGGGGTACCACAATATCACCTACGGAATCTACCACCATACCTGCACCACCTTAGCAGTAAAGAAGTGGCCACCCTCACCACCACCATGGCGAAGAAAAATAGTTGACCACCGCCTTAGTCGTGGCTCTCGCACCCCAGGCGCACCGAATAAAATCCTAGGGTGCAACATCAGCACCCTCTCCAGAAACCAGGCCACTAGGATGGACCCGAAGGCAAACTCTCCAGTATCTGTGGACCGACAGTGGTCCAGCTACCCTACCATCTTGGCATGCAACGTAAGCCCCCAGGCGAAGTGCTCACTGGCCAACACTCTCTCCATCACCATCAGTTGGCCACCACTGATCCGTTGCGTTGCCAGCTGTTGGAGCCGCCCTTGTTTTTCTAGCCCGTCACAATTTCCATTCTTAATGCTTTAAATCTAAAAAAAAAAATTCTTTTCCCTCTGAGAGATCGAGATCTTTGAAGCTTTATCACGCGAGCAATGATGATTATTCTACTCTCGAAACAAGTCCTACCTTTCGTAGAAATTTTTCCTCTTTTTTTTTCTACTTCGAGATCTCACAGGTCGGATACTATAATTCATGTAATCCCCATATCTTGAGTCACGAAACGGCGAAATCATTTTAACTTTCCACTCAAGAAAGTAATGAGGGTAAAGTTTTCCCTAACTCATGTTTAAGCGTCGTCGGGGTTTCACGCATCGATGTTTGTCAAACCCAAAAATTTATTTTCATAGCCCCGATAGCTGAGGACATGAGGTCCTTTTGAATAACCCATGTCAAGGATTAAAGGTAAAAGATAACTGTGGTAAAAGTTATTCTCGGTGTCTCGCCACTCGGCAATATCTTTTTCGAAAGTTACAGCATCTAAACCCCGACTCGCGAAATCACAATGCAATTATAACGTAATTAATTAATCACTTAATCCAAGATTATCTTCCCTTTTAATTAAGTCATGTTATCACGATCTCGCGGTTTCGCAACTCGGCATGTAAATCTCCCAGAAACTTATCTTTGAAGCTCCGAGTTGTGATATGGCGAATATAGTAAATATAAAACTAATCAAGCCCCAAATTGCGATTACCTTTAATTAAACCAAAATCGATCTTCGCAGTCTCGGGAGTTAGAGACTCAAAATGTTAAAGGAAAATCCCCGATATAGCGAGTACCAAAACACAGTTAACAATGGTAAAACCGAATTAATTAAGCTAAATAAATGAATATCCCACGTTTTGATGTCCACATGATTTACGAGGTAGCCTTTTCATCCATGTGGAAACTGAGAGTTTAAAACCGCCAAAATTTATGACATTGATGAGGAAATAGGGTAAATCGATGTATAAGATCGGATTTTTATGACAGAATTTATTTCCAAATGTGATTTGACAGACTTGTTCTGAAAGGTACCGAGTCTTTGAGTATATAGTAGAATTGTATTTCATTTTAACAAATGCATTTTCATAGCACGCAGAGCTCACCACCTCTGAGAAAACTGACTTATGTATGTATATGCAATTCTATCGTAGAAGAGCTAAAATGCAAGCTTCAGCCATGGCTCCGCAAAAAGCAGCAAAGGCGAATGCTGAGGTTTCAGGACAAGGCTTAGACAATGTCTCTAATACTTCTCCCCGAAGTATCAACTCGGTCCCGAATTGGTCTTATGTTTCAGATATTCTGCAAGTAGAATTGGTGGATTATTCCAACGACTCCAACGACAACGAAAGAGATGATTTAACCACCAAGTACAAAATAGTTGTCTAATCCGAAATGCACAGAGTAGCAGCCAGACCGTGGTTTCTTTCATATTACGATATGGTCTGATGGGCATTGGACCATGTGGACATACCGACCAGGACTATCATGAATGAGCAAAGCGTCACCATCGGGACTTTCAGGCTGGAGCATCTACAAACCATGTACAAGCTACCCGCGACGTCCGACCACACATATGGCACTGAGTTCTTGGAAGAATTCAAGGAGAAGGAATGCGAACAGTATGATAAAACCATGTCTAGTTTGATATAGGATTGGGTTTCAAACATCGCGAAGTTCAGAGCTGATACCCACGGCATATATTCAATCGCTTCGTTAGAGCCATAGTACAAATATGTGGCCATGATGACATGCTGGTTATATGGGAAAGAGGACACATCGCATTTTTTCCTTGTGTGGGTGCCTCTAATGTTTTGGGTCACCAAAGGTTGTTCTTTTAACTGGGCAAAGATGCTTTCGGATAGCTTGACCAATCGGGTCATAGAGTATCAGGAGCAGAAGGAGAATAGGAAGGCGTCGTCATTTTTCATGTCCGCGTACATTATGGACGCAATTTTTTCTATGACACCATTTCCATTGATGAACTGTAGCTGGACTCTGGCTGAAGATGAACCCATACATGTATATCATGCAAAATTATGGGAAAACCAAGCAGAAAATTTTTCTTATGAAATTTTTAACTGGGTAATGGTGCCCCTGCACATCACCATTTTTGGTCACCCACCACCCCATATCTCGGACAACATAGTGACAAATCTGAGCAGCATAGCATACTGGTACGTAGAGGAATAATTTTCATACCTCAGAGTTTTCGGGGCTTATGTTCCCCCGCATGTGCTGCCATTGTTCATTCCTGACAAGTTGTCTTGTAGCGAAGTCACCCGGCAGACGATAATTGGCGGTGTAAGTAAAGAGCTTAAAGGGTACTCAAAGAAGGTATGGTCATCCTTTCCCATTCGTTTTAATTTTTATTCTTTATTAGATTTCGGGCATGCCAAAGCTGAGGCTGTAGCCCTGGAAGACCGCAATTTGGTCTCCATCGAATACAAGAAGCACGATCCATAGAGGGTCGTAAGCAATCATTTGGCTAATTGTGCGCTCAAAAGATTTGAGCATGAGAATTCACCCTCGAATGACATTTCCTGAGGAGCGAGGTCCTATGAAGAAATTCTAGCCTGGATTCAATCCTTGGCACCTGAGGAAAGAGCCGATGTGTTGAAGTTCCAGGAACACCGATGTAGCTGTCTGCCCGCTATGTTGCGAGGGGAGAGTCCAGGTATTTTGGAGACAAAACAAAAGGATGCCGAAGGTTCTAAAGATGCAACTCCTGACCATGGAAAACACCAGGAAGAGGAGGAACAAACTAAGAATCCAGAAGCAGAGAAAAAGACTCCAGACCCGCCAAAGAAATAGAATCTGGAGACAGAGATAAAGACTCCAGAACCGCCAAAGAAGTAGAGTCTGGTCGATACTCCAGGAAAATCGATGAAACAGGTTGAAGAACCCATCACGTCAGTCACACCCTTGCAGTCGACACAGGGAACATCGGTGAGGGATGGATATTCAATGAAGAGTTGAGGCCCATAAGAGTAGAAGAACTCCCTCCAAACGAGTTTTTCTTCGATAAAAAGAGGAAGGCAGTAGTGAAAAGGGAATTTTATCAAGAAGGAGAGTCGATTGCAAAGAAATATAAAGTCATAACTGATGGAATAGATAAGAAAAATGAGCAATTCGCCACTGAGATAGCAGGGACTCTAGGAGCCTATGCCTCGATGAATCAGTTTTCAGTTGGGCTCCTAAAAAACCAACTTAAAATAAAACATCGCCTAATTAAGACCCTTGAAGCTAGACTGGCCACAGAAGCAGAGAATGCTAAAGATCAGGCGAGCATGGGAATAGAACAGGCCAGATTGGCCAATAAAAATGAAATAGAGATGCTCAAAAATAAGCTTGAGCAAACATAGCTAGTGGTTCAGGATGGTCGGATGCAAGCGAGCCAGTACAGGAATTTGATCGAGCAGCTGTAGGCCAGGGTGCAGACCACCGAGAGCCGAATGATAAACATCGGGATGTTCAAATCCCAGGTGATCGAGATTCATAGCAGAGTCTCTGTGGCACAGCGAAATTTTCTCGCCAAGGTAGAAGCGATCCAAGACAACTGTCTGTTGGTAAATCAGGTTTCTAAGAACTTATTTTCCAGAGAAAGGGATGTCGGAGCGGCTCGAGTCGCCTTCTAGGAGGCGGTGATAGCCACGAACAACAAGGTTTCAGCAGTTACTTTCAGGCTCACCATTTCAAAGCAAACCAGAGGAAATATTATGTTAAAGGAATGGGAGCATAACATCGCCGAAGGCAAGAAGCAAGCCCAAAAGATAACCAACTCCTTGGAGGAGGCCTTTAATTCTATAGATGGCAAGCTGCTAGGCATTGACAGCGGGTGCAATGCCAAGACGCTAATGAAAATGAATGTGGAAAAGATCTCGCTTGATCTGAAGGATAAAGAAGAAAGAGATTCGCCTGATATCTCTCAGATGACTATGGTGGACATAGTCCAAGTGGATAAATGCATGATCAAACCCAGTGCGCAATTATGTGCGATCGACATCATCAACGGATAGATGGAGGACAGGTTGCAACAGTTATCCCGAGAATGTTACTTCTTCGAAGCCAACTGTCAATAAGAACCATCGCAGCTAATATCTCAGCTGGTGGAAAGATGTATCCCTTGTACCGATCTCGCGTAATGACAAACATCTGGCACCAAGTGAGGACAGAGTAGGAGAAATGGAGCGATTGCACTCCTCCTCGTCATAACCGAAATTTTGTGACTATTGAGATTCTACCTGACTTCTAAAATTGTATAAATATACCACAGAAATAAATAAATAAGGTTGGACCCTTTTGTGTCGATTGTAACAGAGTTTTTTACATTTGAGAAGTTAATACAAGCAAATCTGAAGATTCTCAATTCCGTCACGACTATGTTACAAGTTTGTTTCCTTGTATTTCATTTTTTGTTTCATTTCATATTCATAATTGATGTGCTTCGTTATACTTTAGTACGACCACTACTATAGCGAATGAATTTTGGTTTTTTGTAATTGTTTATTGTCTTTCCTCTTCACCAGCTATCAGCGGGTGTAAGACCAGTCTGCATTTTCAGAATTCGACATATATTCTCTACTACATCGGTTATTTCCTTACAATTTTCCTCTTCTGTTTATTCGTGAGATTCTCCCCTAGTAGGAGCCTTACAGTATAGACAGCTAAATGTTTTTCTCCGACCTCACCCTTTATTAAAATATAATAGAGTTATGGGAAGGAGCTTTTGATTTGCATCCCTATTTTATTCCTAAAACCGTAAAATCTCTTTTATTCGACCAAATCGAGACAGCATTTAATCTCTCTTTGAAGTCTTTCCTACTTTTACTATTCCTACATGACTGTCCCTGTACCAACACAACCTAATATCGAACCCAAACTATCGAACCAAACGCACATTACCTTAAACCTTTTCGACATAATTCTTAAAACTGCTACTAATCGAGTCGACTTGAATGTTCATGGGCAGCCATTGAACAAGATATAACTATCCAGGAACAGTTGGAAGCTAGACAACGCCAACGTAGAAATCTTCCCTTGTTTCCTTTGTCAAAGGTTGACGTTTCCCTCTTCTCCATATTTTACCCACTTTCGAATGCCTTGACACTGTACTTCTAAGCCTTAAGTACAGACTCAGGAACAACATCTTTTTGGCGCCGTTGCCGGGGACCAAAGTTACAAAATCTTTTTCCCTGGGAAAACGACAATTTGTTTTTCATTGAAAGTGTTACCCTTTGATAGTGAAAAAAGAGTACATACCTTTTAAGGATTTTAATCTTTCACTTGGTGACTCCACAATAAATAAAATGGCATCTGGTCGAAGGAATACCAGACAAAACCCAGATGGTAAGCAGATTATGCCCGTTACTGATCCTGAAAAATTCTAAAGGTGAGAGGCTCTTTTAAGCCAACCGCTGCAGTTTACAAACTTAAAACCCCCTCACTAAAGACTAAGAGTCCTTTCGAACCCTCAAATTTTTTCAGTCCTCTCTTTGATGATAAATATTCAACGTCAAACTGCTCCGAAGTTAGGAGTGAGATTCATCCAATAGTCCCCTTAGCACACAAAGGAAAAGGTCCTCTTGAAAGTTCGTTAGATTTTGACGTACCATCTTTTCCTCAGTTGAATTTCCTGACTTCACCAAATTCTCAAGAGTGTGTTACACACTCGGTTCCCACACCCGTCGGTTCTCCTGATTTCGTCTCTTGCAAATCCAAGGAACCGAGTCCTCATGTCCCTTATCTTTCCTCATAGGATTTTCCTCTTCACGAAGAAAATAAATATTCCCTTTTAATTTTCCAAAACCCCCTTTACAACTTTCCACAAACAACGATGGCAGCCGCTGGAGGAGGAGGTGGAGGGTTTATATGAGGAGGTGAAGGGTTTATTAGAGGAGGAGGGGGAGGAGACCCTCTAGGAGGAGCTGGAGGCCAAGGGCCTGCTCCCCCTCCCAGAGTGTTTTTGAAAGTTGCAGCCAGATACGCTCCATTAGTATTGCCCGTCCCTCTACACGATCTTCCAGAAAATTACATAAAAAATTTACTGAAGTTCACTGGGGAAGGGGATCTGACCATGGTTGAACATATTAATTTTTTCGACCAATTCGCAGATATCTTCAGTATCAAACATGAGGACATATATTCAAAAATCCTTGTCCAAACCTTTGAAGGTCAAGTCTGAACTTGGTTTCATAGCCTACCCGCAGCTTCTATCTTGTCTTATGATGCTTTGGAAGATGTTTTCCTCAGACAATGGGGCGAGAGAAAAGACCATCTCTATTATTTAACCGAATTTGGGTCTTTGAAGAAAAAGAACTCAGAAACAGTCATGGAATTCATTCATAGATTCAACAAACTGTACAATAAAATCCCAGCCGAGGTTAAATCATCCCAACCCGCGGCCAAAGTGACTTTCGCCGGAGCTTTCAATCCAGATTTTGCTCTCCTTCTGCGAGAGAGAAGGGGAGCCACCCTAAACTGTATGCAGGATGATGCGGTAGAAATAGAGTCTAATATGATGGCTTCAAGTAAACTTAAATCTAGATTAGAGACTGGAAATTGAGAGACCAAGCGATTTAGAGAACAAGCAGGTCCTTCAGGGTCTAATAGATCCTCAGACGATAGGGTGGACGATATGTCTAGACTGATTAAAGAACTGTCAAATAAAATATCCAGAATGGAACTTGAATAGGCAAAAGCTGACTCTTACCCCAAAAAGGATTTCAAGAGGAATCAAAACCCCCCTAATCAACAAATACAAATAAAAAATGAAGATCAAAAAATACAAGCTCCCCTAAAGAATGAAAACTTTATAGGAGCGAACGATTTTCAAGACTTTGGAGATTCGGATAATGATGTCATGAACTTCGGTGATGACTGTACTCAGCCATATCTGACTCGAGAAGACTATGAAAAATATCTAAACACGCAACAACCATCGAATAAGGTTGAAGAAGGTGATCACACTGATCTCTGTGAATCTCAACCAGAAACTGAGATGATAATGGCGGAGTTTCAACCAAAGTACAATCTAAGATCTAAGAGTAAGCCCACCTCAACTACTCAACCCAAGAAAATCCTTCAAAGAGGTCAAGCTTATGAACCTCCTTCGATAGAGACCTCATTACCCAACAACAAAACTAAAGTAGTAAGCACTCAAGATTCCGAAGTGAAAAAAGTTGAAACCCAAACACAAGAAACCAAACCAGTAAATAAAGTTACATCTTCAACCAAGATCACGAGTGATAAAGAGGTCCAGACAAATAAGTCGGAAAGGAAGGATGCAGAAGTCTCAACCAAAGAAACAGACAAGGTGACCGGAGCTTTCAGTTTTGAAAATGAGTTAAGAAAAATTAAGATACCAATCCCTTTGGTAGAATTAGCGAAAAACCCCGTTTATCAGAAGCAAATTACCAAAGCGATGGGTGTCTCTGAGCTAGAAAGCCAGTCTGATGTTTTAAACTTGGAAGATGAAAAACCTAACATCACCTTTGGTCCCCATTTTTGAAGGGGCCAAAGACACCATTGCTCCCTTTTACATCACTCTGAATGTGTATGATCAATTGTTGCACAATTGCATGTTAGACTCCGGAGCCTCCCATAATGTTATGCCCAAGATTATTATGGACAATTTGGGTCTCCAGATCACCAGACCTTATTGATATCTATACTCTTTTGACTCAAGAAGGGTTAAGTGTATGGGGATGATTAAATATCTGGTAGTTACCCTGGCGCAAGTCCCGGTTAAGAGTATCCTGATGGATGTGGTTATCGCAGATATTCCCCCTAAGTATGGCTTGTTGTTATCTACGTCATGGGAAGCCAAGTTGGGGGGTTCTCTACAGTTGGACATGATGTATGCCACAATCCCTATGTTCAGTGGTCATTTCACTCGGTTGTATAGAGAAACAAGATTAGCATATACATTCAGTGATCCTCAAAACCCAAACAACTTCCCTATTTACATTGCGGACCAAGATCTGGGAAATTGCATCTTGTATTTTGATGATGGTTTGGATGGTTGTTCGGAGGAAATCGATATAAAGTAAGAAGATTCAAGTCACATGACAGAAGATCTGTGTAACACCGGAGTCTGGAAAATGTATTTTGATGGTGTTTTATCTTCTGAAGGGGCAGGTGCAGGAGTGCTTTTAGTGGCTCCCGAAGGTAAATTCATTGTTCCTTTCTCCTACCGACTGCAGTGGGACATAGATTACACTAACAACGTATGCGAATATGAAGCATTGATCTTAGGATTAGAGGCTTCCAAAAAGATAAATATAAGTAACTTGGAGGTATATGGTGATGCAGAGCTAATAGTCAAACAAATAAACCGACAGTACCAAGCCAAGAATCCCAGACTAAGAACATACAGAAATTGTTCTTGGGATCCCATGGAAAACTTTTTCTCATCCGTAAAGGTCCATTTTATCCCTCGCACAGAGAACCTACATGCTGATGCATTAGCAAAGGCATCTTCAACCTTCTCTCGTCGCACAACTTTCAAACTAAAGTACCACATTGAAATCAGATACAAACCCTATATACCAGACAATATCCGACACTAGCATGTCTTTGAAGATGATGAACAAATTAAGAAATTTCTTGCAGCAGTGGGTGATTTCTCTGAAACTCATGTAGACCAAGAGGATCAAAATGACCCGATGTGGATCATGAAAGAGGGGGAAGATCCTGAAACCTTTCGAGAAAAAATTGCGGATCATCGTATGCTGGTCCTTAAGAACAACCAGATTCCGAAAGGATTAACTCCTTTAGAGAGACTTTTTGATCAGAACGACATACCTGTAAAATCCACTTTGTAGCCCCAACTAGAAGAAGTGGAGGACTATGATATAGGAACTGAAAAAGAGTCCAGAGTGGTAAAAATATCCAAGTTCCTCCCTCCCGAAATGAAAGTTAAGTATAAAGACCTACTCAGACAGTATAAAGATGTTTTCGCCTGGTCTTACAATGAGCTAAGAACGTATGATACTTCCATAATTGATAACAAGATACCTTTGAAACCTAGGGTCAACCCGTTTAGGAAAAATCTTAGACAAATTAACCCCAGTTTGTTACCTATGATCGAAAAAGAAGTTAAGAAACTGTTAGACGCAAAAATAATCGTACCTCTGAGATACTTGGACTGGGTAGCAAACCTGGTCCCGGTCAGGAAAAAGAGCGGGGAAATCATACTATGTGTGGATTTCTGAAACTTAAATAAGTCGTATCTCAAGGATAATTATCCGCTGCCTAAAATGGCCCATGTGTTAGAGAAAGTCGTTGGAGCAAACCGAATTTCTATGATAGATGGGTTCTCTGGTTATAACCAAATCGCCATGAACAAACAAGACAAGGAAAAAACTGCTTTCACCACACTATGGGGTATGTTCATGTATGAAAAAATGCCTTTTGGTTTAATGAATGCAGGGGCCACTTTCCACCGAGCTATGGACATCGCTTTTGTAGGAGAAAGGGACAAGTTCATAGTCATTTACCTCGATGATTTGACGGTTTTCTCTAAAACTGATGAAGAACACTTGATGCATCTCAAACAAACCTTTGAAAAATTCCGCAGGTTTGGTCTATCTTTGAACCCAAAGAAATCACATTTTGCTATGCGGGAAGCTAAGCTTTTGGGCCATATCGTATCTAGGGATGGAATCAGGATTGATCCTAAGAGGATTGAAGCAATAGATAATATAAGTATTCCCAGAAATGTAAAAGAGATTCAATATTTCTTAGGAACAATAAATTTTTTACGAAGGTTTATCCCCAATTTCACTGAGATTGTCAAATTGATCACAGGAATGTTGAAGAAGGACAGTGGAGTAAATTAGACAACCGAGGCCAGAGCATTGTTCGCACATATTAAAAAAATCATAAGCGAGGCACCTGTGTTAGCAAGCCCAGACTATCTGAAATATTTTCTTATCTTCTTGTTTGCCTCTGAACATACTATCGCCACGGTGCTCCTACAAAAGGATGAAGAAGGATTCGAACAACCAATCCCATTTTTTAGCAAGAGTCTTAGAGACGCAGAACTAATGTATGACATAATAGAAAAATAGGTGTACGCAATGGTAAAAGTGTTAAAGGCATTTAGAACTTATGTACTATATTCAAAGATTATCGCGTACATGCCTACCAGTTCTGTGAAAGATATATTGGTACAGCCAGACAGTGACGGAAAAAGAGGGCGATGGCTCGCTAAAATCCAAGAATTTGATCTAGAAGTTAAACTGACCAAATTGATAAAAGGGCAAGGCCTACCCAAACTCTTAGCGGAGTCAAATTTCAGAGCCCTTGATATCAATTGCCTATAGGAAAGCAATGAAGACATAGACCTAAACGAGCTGAATGAAGAAACAAGTCCAAACAAGATCGAAGAGAAGTTCATATCATCAGGCTGGTATGGAGACATAGTGTCTTACTTGCTGAGCCTGAAATACCCAAATGAACTATCACCATCTAAATGTAGAACTTTAAAACTCCATGCAGTTAAATATTGTATCCTCGAAAGTTAGTTATATTGGAAGGATCCACTCGGTTTCCTGTTAGTCTGTTTAGTCGAATCAGAAACTCAGTGGGTTATAGATGAATTTCATGAGGGAGTTTGTGGGGGGCATCATGTATGGAAAGCTATAGCTTACAAGATCTTGAGAGTTGGGTACTACTGGCCAAAACTTTTTTCAGACGTCAATGCCAAAGTGCGTGCCTGCAACCCTTGTCAATTATTTGCAGGTAAACAGAAGCTTCCTGCACTGACTCTAGTTCCAGTTAAAGCTGAAGCCCCATTTTAGCAATGGGTTCTAGACTTCATAGGCGAGATCAATCCCCATTCCAGTGCTCAACATAAGTGGATCTTAACAGACATAGATTATTTTACTAAGTGGGTGGAAGCCATTCCAACCAAAAGGGAAACAGACTCGGTGGTAATCGATTTCTTGGAAGACAATATTTTGTCAAGATTTCGTTGTCCCCGAAAGATAGTTACCAACAATGCACAGGCCTTTAAATCTATGGCTATGATCAATTTTTGTCAGAGGTATAACATCATTCTCGACCATTCCATAGCATATTACCCTTAGGGGAACGGATTGGCCAAGTCATCTAACAAGAGCCTGGTAAATATAATCAAGAAAGTATTGGATGAAAATAAAAGGTCTTGGCATGTACACTTAAAATACGCATTATGGGAAAACCGCATCAGCACTAAAAGGTCTATTGGCATTTCGCCTTTTCAAATGGTCTATGAGACAAATGTTGTTCTACCTATAAACCTAGCACTACCAGTGATGAAGTTATGGCAGGATCAAAACGAAGAACCCAATCATGTAACCAGGAGAATAAATTAGCTGATTGAGGTTCAACAGCATAGAGTCGAAGTTGATGAAAAGATGCAGAAGTACCAGGATGATATGAAAGCATTGTTCGACTGCAAAGCAAAGGACAGGGAATTCCATCCAGGTGATTTAGTGCTAAGATGGGATGAAATAAAGGAGGAAGTAGTGAAGCATAGTAAATTTGACCACCTCTGGTATGGACCGTTCAGGGTCTCGGCTCCAGAAGGAAAAAAATATTTCCTACTGGAAAATATAGACGAAGAAGTCCTCCATGCCCCTATTAATGGGCGTTATCTAAAGCATTACATGATGTAACAGTCACTAGATTCATAAAAAAAAATAATAAATAAATAAATAAAGTTTTGATATATATATTTTGTGTACATATATACATTTCTTTTGATTTTCTTTTTTCGTTCATAAACTTTCGACACATTTCGAATAATATTCATATTTGCTTTTTACAGGATTCCAGCTGCATACGAAACAAGCAAGAAAAGTAATCTAAAGGTCGGTGTCAGAAATAAATCGGCATAAACAGGTGATACCTAAAGTAGTTTCATATTGCACAAAGAAAGTGAAAGGAAAAGGTAAAAATCAACGTTCTCAAAAAGATATGTTATAAAAGACTATTAAAGAAAATTGAGGTAATGCCATTCAAACCACAATATTAGTCGAGCTGATAGATAACAGAATTGTTTTGATAATATTTGAAAAAATTAAAACAATTTTAAACGATTCATTGAATCTAAAAACAGTTAGTCAAAGCCAATTATCCTTGAAATTATCTACAAGAGTCAGTCTCGAGTTGTTTGACCTCTGTATTTTCAGTCAGTAAGTCACTACCTGACATCCTTTCTATCTTTGGGTCTAACTTTTATCAAGTCACCATCTTTCCATTTCATTACGAAGGGGTAAAAGTTTTTTGTTTCAACCTCGTGAGTTTCAAAACAGATTGTGGAAAGAAAGCGGGTCTTCACAACTACTTGATCCCCTGCTAAGAGAAGGAACGTTTAGAATGATCCTAACTTTCCTAGGTTTTTCAACAGCATCAAAGGATTAAATCTTGATCAAATAGGATGCCCTTAAAAAGTTGTTTTCCTTTTTCTCCCTAAGAATGAAGATGTTGTGAAGGTCAAGGGAAGGTTGTTACCGAGTAATCAAAGTAAGTTGATAGACCTCTAATGCAAAATATTACATAGATATCATCCCTGATGCAAACTAATTGCCCCCATCTTCGCGCTCAAAAAGTAAATTATAAGACAGGTGGTGAAAGGAAATTCAGAAATGATTGCCCCCACCTAGTCCAAGAGACGATGAAAGGAAATTCAGAAATGATTGCCCTCGTCTCAACATTTAAATGGATAAATATATTCTGAAGTGATGAAAGGAAATTCAGTAAAAAGGGTCCAGATAACTTCACTAGGGTACTGAACAGGCTCGCTGGCAGTGAAGCAATGTATGAGATATATGTAAGGTTGTTATACATGAATATCACTCTACTCTGGTAACCAATGCTTTCTAAAACCTGATCCACATCCCAAATTTAGATGGGACTCCCCAATTAAAAACATATAATCTTATTCTATTGATGCAAGCCGAGAGCCACAAGATCTGTTGGGTCTCCTAGGACTGTTTCAATTGTCTTGAAAACATACCTGAATTTAGTAGCAGGAAAGAGAAAATTGTGAAAGGGACTATAGTTGTGTTTAAAAAGAGTATCTGATTTTGAAAAATATTTTCAAGGTAAAGAATGAAATCTTTTTCCCCCTTCGATATACTATTCTCGGGAAACTTTCCGCTTCATTGAGATTTTGACTCAATTTACCCAATATTGGCATGTCGTCTACTATTCTTCCCGCCTCACAGGAAGGTGGGATCCCTAGTTGGAGCCTATGTTGGAGCCGCCCTTGTTTTTCTAGCCCGTCACAATTTCCATTCTTAATGCTTTAAATCTAAAAAATGGTTTTCTTTTCCCTTTGAGATATCGAGATCTCTGAAGCTTTATCACGCGAGCAGCGATGATTATTCTACTCTCGAAACAAGTCCTACCTTTTGTAGAAATTTTTCCTCTTTTTTGTTCTACTTCGGGATCTCGCAGGTCGAATACTATAATTCATGTAATCCCCATATCCCGAGTCACGAAACGGAGAAATCATTTTAACTTTCCACTCAAGATAGTAATGAGGGTAAAGTTTTCCCTAACTCATGTTTAAGCATCGTCGAGGTTTTGTGCCACGACGTTCGCCAAACCCAAAAATTTATTGTCATATCCCCGATAGCCGAGGACACGAGGTCCTTTTGAATAACCCATGTCAAGGATTAAAGGTAAAAGCTAACCATGGTAAAAGTTGTTCTCGGCGTCTCGCCACTCAACAATATATTTTTTGAAAGTTACAGCATCTAAACCCTGACTCACGAAATCACAATGCAATTATAATGTTAAGGTCCTAACCCGCACATAGGTAGATCAATGTATTCGGATGTAATAAAGGTCAATATTAATAAGGCATTTCAATAAAATAGAATAAGGCGGATGTAAGAAGACCTAATAGAAGCTTCCTCTTCTAGAAGGATCTTCCTCTAGATGCTTCTCTTAATAGACATATTTAGTATAAATAAGAGGTGAAGGTATGAGAACCCTAGCTTGGAGATTATTGTAACAGAGCGCTGCTCTACTGGAGGTTGCCCCCTCGAAGAGGCCTGTGAACATTGCTATCTGAATCAAAGTGCTATTTCTGCTGCTATTTCGTATATCATTTTTGCGTATGGTGAAGATTATGCTGGATATTTTACTGTCATTCTGTCATTTCTAGTATTTCATTTATGTTCTACATATTTTATATATCTGGTATCTTGCAAGTGGTATTAGAGCACTTTCCTTGGCAGAAATTGTGGGTATTTTTTTTTTTCAGGGTAGAGACATATTCCGACATCTTTAAGCCACAGAGATCTGTCATTACATGCATAAACCCGTGGTTGAGGGATTCATACACGCAGGAAATAAAAGTGGTTCTTAATTGCACATCTGTTGGCCACCCTTGTAACCCCTGTTGGTACCCCTTTGAGTGGTAGTGCATCAGACAGCACCTGTGTACGGATCAGCCTAGATTTCCTAAAGCCCTCTTTAGATAAACCTATCGACCGTCGGACTGCTATAGTGTCACCGAGAACAGCACTCGGGAAGATACTCTCTAGTACCTGGGTAGTCAAGTAGTACGGCTAAGGGTACGGTCTATCCTCCTTAATTAGTGCCCTGAGATATTGGGCCGAGTACTACTGTTGGACCCCACACGTATATCAGAGAGCTATAGCACAGGGAAAACCCTTGTCTGTGGAACCCTTGAATACCTAACCCTTGGGGAACATAAACAACAACATAAACAAATTAAACCAGCGAGATCTATTGATGCGCATCTGTGTTTGTGTTGCTAAGTAAATACTCTCTGGTTCAAATTTGGGGATTTCAGCACTGCAGCAATCTTCAGACCAAAGTATATCCCCGCAACTATAAAAAAAAAAGTCTGGAAAATTTTTCACCATTATTTGAGACCTATTCCATTAGACTCATCTCTTCCATTCATCCATATCATTTTTCAGCAAAAATTTCTGACCCCGCCCGCTCCCATTTTTTCACCATTATTTGAGACCTATTCCATTAGACTCATCTCTTCCCCCTCATCACATTCATCCATATCATTTTTATTCAAAAATTTCTAACCCCACCCACTCCCTTTCCAGTTCACCCATCATCATGGCCCATACCCGTAGCCAAGAACTAGACTCTCGCATCAACACCTTGGAATCTGGTTTCCTTAAGACCCAACAAGAAGTGCAACAACTCAGTGCTACTATTGTCTCTCATGATGCCTCCATAAATGCCTCCATAACTACATCCGTCAATGTAGTTGTGCAGTCCGCAATGGCAGAAGTCAAAAACGAACTTGAATCTGTCATTGTATCACTCTGCACCAAACTCAAAATCCCTCTTGATGACTCTTTTCCTGATGCACATAAAAAGACTGAAGGTGAAACTTCTTCCCATTCCTTTCAACCCCGTCACTTTCAAAGGGACATACGCCTTTCGTGGGTGGATGTAACCAAATTTGATGGCTCAGACCCCACTGGTTGGGTCACACAAATGGAACACTATTTCTCTCTCTACAAAATTACAGATGACTTGGCCAAACTCTGGTATGGTGTTCTCCATCTAGATCAAGAACACTAGCAATGGTGGCAATGGAGAAAAACTTCCCGTCAAGGATATGTTGCTTGGACCCAATTTGTTGCTGAGATTATGAACGCTTTGACATTGACACCAACCATTTGGGCCATTTAACAAAATTGAAGCAATCAGGCACAGTCGAAGACTTCATAGCTGCATTTGAGCGTCTAGCTTTTTTAACAGAGGGCATGACTGATGCTTTCTTTCGAGAGTGTTTTATCAGTGGCCTCAAGGAGGAGATTAGAGCCCATGTCCTCATGGCTCGACCTACGACTTGGGTGGAGGCTACCAAAAAATCTAAAGAATCCCAACAAATTATTTACTCTCAAAACCGTAATCCTTCCTTTATCCCGTGCCCTAAACCAATAAACCCCACTACTCCCTTCGCCCCATTAAAAATCCAAAAATTGACCAGGGCTGAAATGGCTGAATGCCAACTCAAAGGCCTCTGTTATAATTGTGATGACAAATATTTCTCAGGCCACAAATGTAAGGAACAAAATCTCTTTATGGCCATCTCTGAAGATATTCAATAAGAAGATGATGACACTCCCCCTATGCCCGAGTCACCAGAAATCCCTAACATAATCCCTCCCTCCGACCCTCCTGAAGTGGAACCGATTATTTCCCTCAATGCTCTCACCGGCTTCTCTACCCCCCAAACCCTCAAGTTAGTTGGTTACATCAAGCAAAGAAAGGTCATCATTCTGGTTGATAGTGGCAGCACCCACAATTTTATTCATCGCCGCATTGCCCAAGAAACCCATTGCTACATCCATGCTGTCAACAATTTCCAAATCATGATTGCCAATGGTGGTTCTATGAAATGTGGTGGGCATTGTGAAAATGTGCGTCTCCAAATAGGTGACTACCACCTCAAATCCCATATGTTTTTGGTTGACATGGGCAGTTGCGACATTGTGTTGGGCGCAGACTGGCTAAGGACTTTGGGTCCCATTCTCATGGATTTTCAGAACTTAACCATGCAATTCGACCAAGGAGGCCACCAATATAAATTTTGAGGCATCATTGTTGGTTCACTTGAGATCATCAGTTCTCATCGCATGGAAAAACTGCTCAAAAAAGGTCATTCAGGTGTCATTGCCCAACTCCATGCCATACAAGCCACAGAGACACCACCAATGCCCCAAGACCTCCAAGCCCTCCTTTCTAAACATCACACAGTCTTTTCAACTCCCCACGGACTCCCCCCTTCCCGCGGTGTCCATGATCATTCCATTCCCCTTGTCCCAGAAAGCCTTCCCCCCAATATACGTCCATATCGCCACCCCTTTGCACAAAAAAATGAAATGTCCAGGAACTCCTTACTGCCAGAGTCATCTGTCCTAGTACGATCCCTTACTCCTCTCTGGTCGTCATGGTATTGAAGAAAGAAGGTTCTTGGAGAATGTGTCTTGACTTCCGTGCTCTCAACAAACTAACCATCAAAGATAAATTTCCCATTCCTGTCATTGATGACCTTTTGGATGAATTGAGTAGCGCCCAATTCTTTACCAAAATTGATCTTCGCTCGGGCTATCACCAGATACGCATGAAAGAGGCCGACATTCCCAAGACGGCCTTTCACACTCATGAGGGCCACTATGAGTTTTTGGTCATGCCCTTTGTCTTGTGTAACACCCCCTCCACCTTCCAGAGCCTCATGAACCATGTCTTCCACCCTTTTCTCCGTCATTTTGTCTTAGTTTTCTTTGGTGATATCCTCATATATAGCAAAACTTGGACAGACCATCTTAATCATGTGGATCAAGTTCTCCGCCTACTCTCTCAGCACCAGCTTTTCCTGAAACAGTCCAAATGTTCTCTTGGTGCCTCTGAAGTAGAATACTTGGGTCATCTAGTGGGAAAGGATGGCGTAAGGGTGGACCTGAGAAAGATTGAAGCTATGCAAGACTGGCCACACCCAAAGACGCTCAAAATCTTGCGCGGATTTTTGGGCCTCACAGGGTATTACCGCAAGTTCGTTAAGAACTATGGAAAGATTTCCGCACCTCTCACGACTCTCCTCAAAAAGAACTCTTTCACGTGGACTCCAGTAGCTGCTCAAGATTTTCAAACCTTGAAGACAGCCATGTGCACCACTCCGGTTCTGGCCCTTCCCGACTTCACAAAGACTTTTTTGTTGGAATGTGACACCTCAGGAAAAGGAATTGGTGATGTCCTTATGCAAGAGGGTCGACCTTTGGCCTTCACTAGCAAGTAATTGTCTGAAAATAATCTGGGCAAACCCATTTATGAAAAATAAATGTTGGCGATTCTGCATGTTGTTGAGTTGTGGCGTCCATATCTCTTGGGGCAATGCTTCCAAATTAAGACAGACCATCAAAGCCTCAAGTACTTTCTGGAACAA
>CBVK0101491159.1:0-11961 GCA_900067695.1 Picea abies
GACTTCCAAAGGTAGCTACATATTCCAAATGTAAAGAGAGGGATACACCTCCAAGAGGAAGATACAATCCACCAATATCAAGAGAGAGTTGAAATCTCCATCCTATCCCCTTCCTTCCACCCAAGAATATATGAGAGATAATAAAACTTTACATTAAATCATCACCATCAACCAATCATTACATAGAACCTATTAATGCTTCCTGAGACTTCTTCAATTTCTGCAATTCTTCAATTCTTGGAGTACTCTGATACTGTAGATAATATTACTCAATGTATTCTCTGAAACTCCTCCAATTTTCACTCCTTGAATCCACCCCAAAAAGAGGTTTTAGAAAGAATGGTAGACTTTATTCAATTTTGGTCTATTCAGGAGAGTGAACTTGCACAAAATGCCCCGCGCTCAATAATTAACATCCAATTCTGAAACTTGCATAGAAGAAACTGAAATCTATCCACTTTCCAATGAAATTTGTCCCACTTCCTTTGGATTCTCAATGAAGAAGTTATGACTATTTTACCTAGAACACCGATTTATTGACTAGCTTCAGGACTGGTCACAAACACTATCTTCCACAAAGTGTATCTCCATAATTATAGTGAATAAAGAGCTTAAATTTTTACTAGAGGTACCTTGATATGTATTCTCAATACCATAGCAATTTCACCATTTGAATCATTCTATAAAAAAAGTTATAGAAAAAATGGTAAGATGACCTGAAAATAACATACCATAGAACACATCACCAAAAGACTTCATCCTCCCTTGAAATCTGACCTTCTTTTCTTCTTATTTTCCTCTAAAATTTGAATTGTATCAAATAAATGTATAATGATGTTTATTTATACTATTTATGTCACTTCCTTTTAACATTAGGGCTGAACTGACACTTTCTTATTTTGTAATTATTTTCTTTAATTATCCTCAGGGCCTACATGTCCTTCCTTCTTTAATTCACTTTGTCATCTTCAAAAATTCATTTCTCCTCAACCATGAGGATCCATGTGGCATGCCACATACCATCGGAAACAACATGATGTATACTATACATTCATGGGTGTTGTATATGCATGTGCATTGTCCTTCATGTCCAAATACCTTGTTGGCATGTTTACAAGAAGAGCATGCTTGTCATTGATGGAAAGAACAGTAGCAACGATGACAAATAGGCAGGCAAGGAAGATCAGAAGACAGGTAGGAAAGGAAGAAGAAAAGTAGCAATCAAATGGAAATATCAACAATGTGAGCTCAGAAGGAGGAAAACAGTTAAAAGCACGACAAAGGTTTTTAGAGTTTTGCAGATCGAGAAATCCAGAGGAAAGAGGTTCAAACTCGCGATATGTGAAATCGCAATAACAATCTTGACAGTTGATTCAAGAAGGACACGTGGTGAACAAAAAAGTTTTTGTTTTAGAGTTTCACATATCGGGAAATTCAAAGGAAAGAGGCTCAAACTCACGATATACGAGATCACGAAAAGATCTGGACTGTCAGATCACCAAGGATTGTGGACCATTGATCAGGCATGAAGAGGGCTCGTGAAGTGGCAAAATCGTGATAAGATCTCAACCATCATATCTGGAGTAATTACGAAGGATGAACAGTCGTTAGATATGGTGAATATGGAAGGTGGATAAGACCAAGAGTCATCCAACTCTCCAAAACTGTGAAGGAATCCTGGCCATTCAGCAAGGATAGTCATGGACCGTTGGATCCAGAGGACACATGGAGAAAGTTCATCGTTTCACTGACTAGATAGTCAAAGGAGTGAAGTGATCATTTGATTGGTGAGTGGTCATATATCATGGTCACATTGTTTAGAGCTAGAGAGGCCAAGCCCTATTTCAAAGTTCATTACATGGAGAGTCGAGAGAACTCATCATGGAATACCCAATATGTGAAAGTGTGAAATGAGTTTTCGAATAAGGCTGTGGTCACAGCCAATGGTTACATCTACAAAAGATAGAGGAAGGAGCTAGTGGTGTTAAGCTCCATCTCAGAGTCTCGATGATCATGACATGGAGCATCAAGACCCTTCATCATAGGGATCACGATATGTGAGATCCTGATGAGATCTGGATCGTCGGATCATCGGAGATCTCAACCATTGATTAGGCTCGATGAAGTTTATAAATTTGTGAAATATGAAGCACCTTTTGGTGCAACCTGTGGTCATCGATAGTGGTCACATGAAGGGAAGAATATAGAATATTTAAGGTCCACCTCAGAGTCTCGACAATCGCAACTTGGAGCATTAAGAATATTCATCACAGGAATCGCGATATGCGAGATCGCAATGAGATCTGGACCGTCGGATCATTGAAGATCTCGACCGTTGATCAAGCTCGATGAAGTTTATAAGTTCGTGAAATATGAAGCACCTTTTAGCGCAGCCTATGGTCACAGCCAGTGGTCACATGAGGAGAAGAAGCTAGAGGTGCTAATCTCCACCTCAGAGTCTTGATGATTGCGACTTGGAATGTCGAGATCTTTTATCAAAGGAATGTTGAGATGCGAGATCATGAAATTAAAACTTTGTTTAGTGCTCAGTCATAGCCAGTGGGCATATGAGCTAACACAAGACCCTACAAACTCCATCAAATGGTGCAGGTGAATTTAAGTATGATCGAAGGGCTACTATTACTCTTCACAGTTAATCGATCAGTGGTGATTCAGTTGTTGAAGCGGTCTTTGGAGGTTCACAGTGTAACTACTAGAAACCACTGATGGTTTTTGCCAGAGGAATCGAAGAGACTTATGTGTGATTGCCAGAGGAGCTGAAGAGTCTCTAGGAATCTGCCAGTGGAATGAAGACTATTTGTAGAGGCAATTGACAGATAGATCTAGCTACCAGAGAAGATGAAGAGTTGTCATGATGAACAAGTAGAGTACTCGACATGAGAGAGCATGCAGAAGCACGGCAGGACAACATACACAAGGGGCACAAAGACTATAAGTATGTCGAATAGAGAAGAGATGGGCATTGTTGTTGTTGAGATGGATTCAATAGTGTATAAGGAGGAGTGTGCAACAATTGAAATATAGAGAAGAGGAATGGAGCATTGAATGAACATGGCACATAGAGCATAAAAGACAGAAGCACAGAAAGCACAAGGAATGTGTGGAGCAAGACAGTAAGACACTAAAGGAAGGCTAAGGTGCTCTTGTAGAGA
Organism: Picea abies; assembly: GCA_900067695.1. Lineage (NCBI taxonomy): Eukaryota > Viridiplantae > Streptophyta > Pinopsida > Pinales > Pinaceae > Picea > Picea abies. Next base: position 3,174 of record CBVK0101491159.1, read on the forward strand.
AAAACAAAAGATCAGAAATCCCAAGAAGATGCAGACAGAGAGACATTGATACAAGAGAGCAGAGCAACTTAATAGAATAGTGATAAGTTTGGTAAGCCAATGATAAATATTGTATCACTGTAATAAGTTTGATTAGCAAAAATGTATATTTTAGGGTGCTAGGGAGGTGCTAGGGAGGACTATTGTCCTCAAAGTTTCAAGTGGGTTCTTGAACATAGGTACTATAGATTCCTTCTAGTTGGTTCTAGAGAAACCGAGGAGTTGGTGCTTCCTTCTAGTTGGTGCTGGAGAAACCGAGGAGTTGGTGCTATAGAAACCAGGGAGTTGGTGCTTCCTTCTAGTTGGTGCTAGAGAAACTAGAGAGTTGGTGCTCTCATTAAGTAGAAGCTTGCAAAATAGAGGTTGTATCCTCATTATGAGTTGGTGCTCATATGCATGATAATGTAAAGAATGTAAAGATTACTTATCATATAAAGAAGAAGAGGTTTTTACCCTGTATGGGTTTCCTCGGGAAATATTTGTCTCTGTGTATCTCGTATGTGTGGCTGATGCTGAATGTTTTATTGCTTACTTCCCTACATTATTGTGACTGTCATTAAATGTTGTGTAAAGAGTTTAAAATGAGCATAATTGTTTAAGCTCAGTAACAACTGATTCACCCCCCCTCTCAGTTGTCCAACAATTGGTATCAGAGCTGGCCCCTTTTATCTAATGGTAGATCCTAGAGATTAAAAATGTCAATCCATGAAGTAAATTCAACCAATAAGGCCCCTCTGTTCAATGGAACAAACTTTTCCTTCTAGAATGTTAGAATGAGAACCTACATAATGGATTTAGGTGCAGATGTCTAGGATGTGGTAGATACTGGTTATGTAAAGCTAGTTGTACTAGCTAATAAGGATGACAAGCTAGAATTTAGCTTCAGTTCTAAGGCTATGAATGTTATCTTGAGTTGTCTTGTAGAAGCAGAATTCATAAAAGTTATGCACCTAGGAACTGCCAAAGAAATGTGGGACAAACTCATTAGCAGTTATGAAGGTAATGAGAAGGTAAAGGATGCCAAGCTTCAAACCTACAGAATATAGTTTGAACAACTGAAGATGAAGGAAGATGAAACTATTGGAAAATACTTTCTGAGAGTAGAATAAATGGTAAATGCAATGAAAGCACTTGGTGAGAAAATTGAGGAACCTTCTTTAGTTCAAAAAATTTTTAGATTTCTACCAGACAGGTTTAACCTGAAGGTCTCTGCTATTGAGGAACTTAATGATCTAAAAACCTTGGAGTTTGATCAACTTCTAGGAACATTGACTGTATATGAAATGAGAATAGTTAAAGATAAACCCACCTCCAGAGAAGCATCATTTAAGGAAGACGAGAATGAGGATTCAGATCTTGATGAAATTGAAGCAAAATTTGTGAAGAGACTGAAGAAGGGATCACGCAAATACAAAAGTAAAATGCCTTTCAAATGTTTCAACTACGGTAGGATAGGTCATTTTTCAAATAAATGTCCCCACAAAATAAAGGATCAGACATGTGATGATGAGGAGAAGCATAAACACATAAATTTGTTTAAAGAGAATAACTTTAAGAAGATAAGTCTTTGTGTAAACAATGATGATGATCCTTTAGATGATGAAGACAATGACTCCACTATTGAAGATAAACTAAATGAATTCATACTTATGGCCAAACAGGAATATGATAATATAATCACAAGAAGTGATGCTAATGAAGAAGAAGTTGTGGTTGACATGGAAGGAGAACTGATCAGTGCACTGGAAGAGATTGACAGACTAAGAATTAAGAACAAAAAGCAAAGACAATTGTTGATACAGTTCGAGAAATACGGTAAAGAACCTGCTAAAGACCTTGTCCTACTAAAAGTGGAATTAGAAGAGGCAAAGAAAATCAAAGACATTTTGAAATGACAGTTATCAGAAAAGAAGGCAAGATGTGAAGCCTTAGAACAAGAAGTAGTGAAAACTAGGAAAGAGATGGAGAAATTTCAAGCCTTGTATAATCAGAATCTATCAAGCATCAAAGCCTCAAAAGGATTAGCCACCATTCTAAATCAACAAAGGAATCCAAAGATGAAAATGGTTTTGGGTTATGAAGAGAGATCAAGTAGTGATAAGCCAAGAAACAAAGAACCCATCAAGTTTTTCAAATCTACAACCAATGAAAACAAAAAACCTCTAGAAACAAAGGAATACAATCAATCGCCCAAGACAAGTAAATAAAAAGGTGCCAGGACTGAATCTGTGGAACAAATAAATAATGTGCTCCCTGCTGAATAACGTCATCAACATGGAAGTAATCGATTTGCTCAAAGAAGACAACCATTTTCCAGATACAAAGAATTTTTCGATGGTTATTGTTTCTACTATTCCAACTTTGGTCACAATGCTGTAAATTGTTCCTTAACACTTAGACATAAGCAATTAATATTTCAAAGGAATAAATACTTGTCACAACAAAGAATGATATAGCCAAGTAACAAAACTTCACAGATTGCAAATTGTCAAGTTAAGTTTAGAGACATACAACTAAGGAGGTCAAGAAATAATCAACAATCAATATTTAGGCAACACTGCAACAATACTTTTGACATATTGAACAATAAGATTGAATGATACATCTATCATAACTATGGACATAAATCTGTTGACTATTGATTAAGGAACTATGAACTAGACTTGAATTCCCTTGCTGAATATGTCAAGTTGTGGAAGAAGAAAGAAAGTGACAAGTGTGGATTAGTGTTGTTAGCTCAAAGAAAAATGAAACCTTGGTATATAGATAGTGGATGCTCCAAACATATGACAGGAGACAAAGGTAAGTTTCTATCTGTAAGTGAAAGAAAATCGGGAAACATAACATTTGGAAATGATGTTCCAGGTAAAATAAAGGGTAAAGGGATGATGAGTTTAAGTAATGGAAAAGGAAAATCCTAAGATGTTTTACTTGTAGATGGGCTGAAACATAATCTACTTAGTGTAAGTCAAATTTGTGACAAAGGATGTGAAGTGGTGTTCACGTCCAAGGATTGAAAGATAAAGTCTGTAAACTCAGGACAAGTGGTGGCCAAAGGCATAAGGACAAAAAATAATGTATATGTGTTGAAAGAAAATAGAGAAGAGTGTCATCTAAGAAAACATGATGAAAGATGGTTATGGCATAGGAGACCTAGACATCTAAACTTTGACCACTTAATCAAGCTCAAAAAACTTGAGGTAGTAAAAGATCTTCCAAGAATATCAAAACCCCAAGATTCTATGTGTAAACCCTGCCAAGTAGGAAAACTAACCAGAACATTGTTTAAGGCCAAGAGCTTTACTTCAACAAAGAAACCACTCCAACTAGTTCATATGGATTTATGTGGACCATCAAGACAGGAAGGCACAGGGAGAGAAAACTACTTCATGTTGATTATTGATGATTACTTTAGACTTACTTGGGTTGCCTTTCTCAAGGAAAAGGCTAAAGAATTTGAGAAGTTTAAAATATTTAAGGCTTTAACTGAGAATAAAATAGGAAAGAGGTTAAAGGCAGTAAGATCAGACAAAGGAGGAGAATTTATGTCAAGTGATTTCAAGGAATTTTGTGATAAGCATGGGATCAAAAGAGAATATTGAATCCCAATAACTCCACAACAAAATGGACTAGTGGAGAGGCAAAACAGAATAGTGCAGCAAATGGCCAGGTCAATGATGAATGAGAAGAACATTGGTCAAACCTACTGGGTAGAAGCAATACACATAGCAGTCCATGTTCTTAACAAAGCTCAGCTCAGACCACAAAGTGACAAGACACCTTATGAATTGTGGTATGGGAGACATGCTTCAATCAAACACTTCAAAGTCTCTGGGAGTAAATGTTACATAAATAATAATGATGAGAAACTTGGCAAATATGATGACAAGGTTGATGAGGGTATCTTCTTAGGATATGCTACAAATAGTAAAGGATACAGATGCTATAATAATAGGCTACATAAAATGGTTGAATGTATTGACGTAAAAGTTGATGAAGGAATCCCAACAAAGAGGTGTACAATAATGAATCTTCTACAGAGGACACAACTAAAGCTAAAAATGAACAGGTCCGAGAATCATAAAATGAAGACTCTGAATCATATGAAGACTCAGATACTCAGACAGACTCAAATCAGCAGGCTCCTTCAAATTCCTCTTCCAGAATTACTCAAAAGAATCATCCTACAAGTAAGATAATTGTTGAAAAAGACAAAGGTGTACAAACCATGAGAAATATAACAAAAAATACCGAGCAATCACATATAGATTTCATATCCATGATGGAACCCAAGAACTTTAATGAAGCTAGCAAAAATGACCTTGGATTAAAGCAATGAATGATGAACTTGATCAGATTGAGAAAAACAATATGTGGGAGATGGTTCATAGACCGGAAGCTAAAAATATGATTGGTTCCAAATGGATCTTTAAGAATAAGATGAATGAGTAGGGACAAGTTGTAAAGAACAAAGCAAGATTGATCTGTAAAGGCTATTCTCAAATAGAAGGACTGGATTTTGATGAAACACTTGCGCCTGTAGCAAGGTTAGAAGATATTAGAATATTGCTTGCCTATGCTTGTCATAAAAGGTTTAAAGTTTATCAAATGGATGTCAAGTCGGATTTTCTAAATGGAGATTTAAATGAAGAAGTCTATAAGGAACAACCAGAGGGTTTCAAACTATCTGATAACCCTGACTTAGTATGCAAGCTGAAGAAAGATTTATATGGGTTAAAACAAGCTCGTCATGCCTGGTATCACAGACTAGATACGTATCTCAAAGACAAAGGGTTCAAGAGAGGAATAATTGACAACAGTCTATATATCAAAAAAGAGGGTGATGATTTTCTCATTGTGTTGGTCTATGTAGATGACATCATCTTCGGATGTAATAAGGATTCATTGGTAAAATGGTTTGCTTCTACCATGGAGTTTGAGTTTGAAATGTCTATGATAGGTGAACTATCATTTTTTCTTGGTCTGCAAATTACTCAGAGGTCTGAAGGGATGTTCATTTCTCAAGAAAAATATCTAATAGAAATGTTGAAAAGGTTTCAAATGGAAGATTCTAAACCTGTGGGCACACCTATGGTTACTGGATGATGACATCATCTTCGGATGTAAAAAGGAATCATTGGTACAATGGTTTGCTTCTGCCATGGAGTCTGAGTTTGAAATGTCTATGATAGGTGAACTGTCATTTTTCTTGGTCTACAAATTACTCAGAGGTCAGAAGGGATGTTCATTTATTAAGAAAAATATTTAAGAGAAATGTTGAAAAGGTTTCAAATGGAAGATTCTAAACCTGTGGGCACACCTATGGTTACTGGATGCAAATTAAGCAAGGATGATGACTCACCTGATGTTGATCAAAGTTCATATAGGTCAATGATAGGTAGTCTGTTGTACATCACAACATCTCATCCTGACATAATGCATGCTGTTGGGATGGTAGGAAGATATCAATCTACACCAAAACAGAGTCATTTGCTAGTTGTCAAAAGGATATTCGGATATTTGAAAGAAACAATGAACTATGGTCTATGGTATCCTAAGAATCAGAATTTTCAATTATCAGTCTACTTAGATGCTGATTGGGCTAACTACGTGGATGAAAGGAAAAGCACGAGTGGAGGTGTGTTCTTCTTAGGAGATTCTCTAGTAGCATGGTTGAGTAAAAAGCAAGGTTCCATTTCTTTATCAACTACATAGGTAGAGTACATTGTTGTTGCTACCTGTTGCACTTAGGCATTATGGATGATTCAGACACTTGCAGACTTGGAGGTAAAATACGTTGCACCGATTCCAATTCATTGTGATAACACTAGTGCCATCAGTGTGTCCAAGAATCCTGTATTCCACTCCAAGACCAAGCATATTCCCATAAAATACCATTTTATGAGAGAGCAGGTCACCAATCAGATTGTTCAGGTCCATTACATTCCAACCACATAACAAATTGTAGACATATTTACTAAACCCCTAGCCAAGACACCATTTGAATATCTCCGACAGAAGTTGGGTGTCATCCCGTCTCACACCTAAGAGAGTCCATCCTGTTAGGGGGAGTTTTGTATTGATTGAATATCTGATACCTCCTAAAAATACTGCAATAGCTCAAGGGGGAGCATGTTTTCTTTGACATTGATGTCAAAAGGGGAAGAAAAGGAGTGGTCTAGACTGGATGCTACAGTTGGAGGTCCAAACAGATTAGCGTAGTCATTTAGGGTTGCCATCAATGCCAAAGGGGGATATTGTTAGCATGTTTATAGGCAGGTGTGCTTGTCATTGATGGCAAGATCAGAGTATGCAGCGATGGAAAAATAGGGACAATGTAAGCCCGAGAGGAGAAGCGATAGTGATCTTTGGATCCCATTGAGAATTCCTGATGAACGTCAAATCTGAGCCCAAGGTCTGACTAGCGTTGGATCCAGGAGAACCTGCACGTCCTTTAAAGAGCAAGGTGAAGCAGGGTTACAAAATCTTGAAGGCAGGAGGATAGTTTTGGATACCTGGAGTTGGAAGAGTCGAGACTCTTCATCATCAGGAGTCCCAGAATCATGAAATGTGAAACGTCGAAATCCTGAAAGTAGGAGGATAGTTTCAGATACTGGGAGCTGGAAGAGTCAAGACTCTTCATCATCAGGAGTCCCGGAATCGTGAAATGTGAAACGTTGAAATATTGAAAGCAGGAAGATAGTTTTGGATACTGGGAGTTGGAAGAGTCGGGACTCTTCATAATCAGGAGTCCCGGAATCGTGAAATGCAAAACGTCGAAATCCTGAAAGCAGAAGGATAGTTTCAGATACTGGGAGTTGGAAGTGTCGAAACACTTCATCATAGAAATACCAAAACGTCGAAATGCGAAACTCTAAAATCCTAAAACAGGCACATCAACAAAGAGTTTCACAGACCGGGAAATAACTCCATTTCAGATTTTCAGATACCGGGAGATGGAGGAGTCAAGACCTGAGACTCTTCATCACAGGAGTCCCAAAGTGCCAAAACGTGAAATTGCGAAATGCAGTTATCAATAAGGCTTGGTCATCGCCGTTGGTCACATCATCGAAGAGCTGTAGAGAAGAGCTCGAAGAGATAAGCTCCTTTTTTGGAGTTTTAGGGATCGGGATTTGGAAGAGTCAGAGTGACTCGCAACAAATTCGTGAAACGTGAAATTGCGAAATGTAGTTTCAAATAAGGCTGTGGTCACAACCAGTGGTCACATATGTAGAAGACGGAGGAAGGAGCTAGTGCAACCAAGCTCCATTTTGGGGATCGAAACTTGGAGTGTTGAGACACTTGATCACACGAATGCCGAATTGTCGAATGCTGAAATGTCGAAATGTCGAAATGTCTATGTAGCCGATGGTCATGTAAGTAGAAGGAACTAGCATAGCTAGGCCCCATCTCAAGGTTCACACTGTAACTGCTAGAAACCACTGATGGTTTCTACCAGAGGACTCGAAGAGACTTCTATGTGATTACCAGAGGATCTAAAGAGTCTCAAGGAATCTGCCAGTGGAATGAAGACTGGCCATAGAGGCGATTGAAATATGGAAGAGCGTTGAAGCCTGTAACTACAACAGAGAGGTTGAGCTCTACTGTAACAGAGAACACTAAGAGTCTCGATTATTGGAGAGGTGAAGGAATATCGACATAACACCCAATGATGATGGATGCATGGGTTTAACTACCAGAGAAGCTGAAGAGTTACAATGATGATCAGGTAGAGCACTCGACATGGAGAGAGCATGCAGAAGCATGGCGAGATAGCATGCACAAGGTGCACAGAGACTATAAGTATGCATAACAGAGAATAGATGAAGTTTCTATTGTTGAGAGGGATTCAGGCATGTATAAGGAGGAGGGTGCAACAACTGAAATACAGAGAAGAGGAATGGTGCATTGAATGGAGATGGCGTACAAAGAATAAAAGGTAAAAGCACAGAAAGAACAGGGATTTGTGAAATAAGACAGTGAGACAGTAAAGGAAGGCTGAGGTGCTCTTTTAGAGAAAAAAAGAAGATTAGAAAACACAAGAATATGCAGACAGATAGACACTGATACAGGAGAGCAGAGTAGCATAACAAAACAGTGATAAGCCTAGTAAGCCAATGATAAATATTATATCACTGTGATAAATTTATATATATAGAAAACTTTATATTTCAGGGAGTTTGGGAGGTCCTAGGGAGGATTGTTGTCCTTAGAGGTTCAAGTGGGTGCTTGAACACAGAGAGTTGTAGCTTCCATTTGGTTGCAGCCAGAGAAACCAGGGTGGCAGGGTGGTGCAAGGGAGAACTGTATTTCTCTATTTTATAGGTTGGTGCCTGTGTGAGTGGAAGTTGGTGCTTCCATCTAGTTGGTGCTAGAACACTTGGGGAGTTGTTGCTTCCTTCTAGTGGGTGCTAGAGAAACACAGGGAGTTGGTGCTTCCTTCTAGTTGATGCTAGAGAAATAAGAGAGTTGGTGCTTTCAGCAAGTAGTAGCTTGCAAAACAGAGGTTGTATCCTCATTATGAATTGGTGCTCATAAGTATGATAATGTACAGAATGTAAAGAATACTTATCATATAAATAAGAAGAGTTTTTTACCCTTTATGGGTTTCCTCAGAAAATATCTTCTATGTGTATCCCTTATGTGTGAATGATGCTAAATGTTCTATTTCTTACTTCCCTACATTATTGTGATTGTCATTGAGTGCTCTATAAAAAATTTAAAATAAGAATAATTGTTTAAGCATGGT
>CBVK0101491174.1:0-22613 GCA_900067695.1 Picea abies
GACTTGTTCAATAGAGAATAATTTTTTCTCAAAACCAAGAGGATCTCATTAAGGTATTCCTATTATTCACTTAATGATATTTTTTTTAGAGATTATTGAATGTAAATATTTGATGTGACATTGTCAACATTATCATGATCAATATTGTCATCGTCATTGTCATCATTGTCATTGTCATTGTCATCATTGAGATCACCAATGCCATCATCATTTTCTTCCATTTTCATTATCATCATCGTGATCATACCATCATCATCATCATCATTTTCATTGTGATAATCATCAGTTCCATTGTCATAATCATCATGAACGTAAAGATTTCCATATTCATCGTCATCTTCCATTGTCATGATCACCATCATCATCGTGATCATGATCAATATTGTCATCATAATTATTGTCATCGTCATTGTCACCATCATCATGATTGTCATTGTCATCATCAAGTCATCATTGTTTTCCCTACATTATCACTATCATCATCATGATCATCGTCATCTTTGTCATCATGATCATGATCATTGTCATTTTCATTTTCATCATCAACATTAATGTCATTGTCATCATCATCGTCATGACCATCATTTTCATCATAATTGTTGTAGTTGTCATTGTCATCATCATCATTGATGATGACATCCCTAATCCCTGTAACCACTTTACATCATATTACTATGATCGTTTGTATCATGCCCAACTCAATAATCTAAAAAAATATATTAGCCTAAGCACTTATATATATATAACACCTAATCCCTAATGTTGGTTACTCCTAAGTCCATTAACCCCTTACACCTAGTTAACTCCGAAAATTGTTAACACCTAACCCTTTACCCATAAACCCTATAACCACAACAACCTTAATATAAATTGTATTATATATAAAACCTTAATATAAATTGTATTATATATATAAATTTATTATAATCTATATTATATATTTGTTATATAGTACAATTTATATTACATAATATACATTGTATAATATATTTGTTATATCATATGTCATTTTAATAATACATATTTTATAAAACTGTAAAGTCCCCAATCGTTACGACTACATGCGATGCAACACAAGTGCAATTTTTTTTTTTCAATAATTAAAATCTTCAAAAAATTGGTTCTATTATTCCAAGCATTAGTAAAGTTTCATGATTTTTGGCAGGAAGAAGAAAGATTGAGAAATAGTGAAAGATTTGACTTGTTTTTTGTGAATGCAAGTCAATTCTTAGTTGTAGATATAATTTCTCTCAATAAGTGGTATGCACATCTTACTGTAAAAAGAGCGAGCTAAATTCAAGGAAATATCAATCCTATCTCCAGGTTTGTAACACGAGTCTGGCATAAATTTTTCCTTTCAGTGGGATGAATATACCAATAGTGGACATTGTTGGTGAAAAACCAATCTGTTAATTAGTTCTGAAATGGATAATGATTATTGATTGGTCTTCCTTGCATATATTGATAAATGGTAATTATTTAAAGGAATAATAAGGATGTTGTGGAAGTTGAAGTATGGGGTGCTTCAACATGCTGGTAGTAGTTGATAGGATAAATTAAATATCAGAATAACAAAGGTCAACAACAAAATAAAAACTCAAGGTATGGGACAACATTCACCATGACAATGTCAAGGGTCAAATCCCATCACTCAACAACATCTCAAGCACCAAGAGTCAGGAAACAAGGAGACACTCTCATACAAGGCGCAAAGTTGGTGGAGGAGTCCACGATGGAGAAAAAATGGCACTAGGCGTCCATGCATAAGGTGACGAGGGAGAGTCCGACCCAGTACTGATGCACCAATGGATGGCAGTGACACTCCTAAAGCGATCAACTCCTTCTGCGGTTGTCAACACCCAATCCACGCTGGTCTTTTAATAACTGAAATTTAAGGAAGATTGATTTTATTAGTCCCAAAATTTTTTAGATGCATTTCCAGAAGGTTCAAACTGAAACTCAATTGATAATACAGGTTACTAATCCCACCTCACTGGAATATTGAACTAGTTCATGAGAATTATAAAGGAAAAATAACCATGTGGGGATGGATTAAGGTTGACGCAATCCTGCCACTTGAGAGAAATTCCAAATGAGAGCTACTTGCCTAAGATTGGATCGTGTAAGGAAAATAAATAAACAAGCACCCAAAAGGATTCCCTTGCAAAATTTAGTGCCTTCCAAGACCAATAGACATTCCTGCGGTCTTACTCTAGGTTTTAATTAACCAGTGAATCAACTTCATAACGACTAAGGAGCTCAATGAGATTTTCCAGGGTTTAAGTCCCGAATAAGTGATTTACGACAAGGGTTATTAAAATTGAGATGTTTAAAGAAAAATTTCTGCAACAACCACTTGACTTGGACAGGTGCAAGGTGAAAACATTAACATGAACCTTCACCTTCGACTAAATCTCTAGGTTGAGGTTTTCGACCTCTACAACATTAACTATAACCCATGTTACAAAAATTTGTTAATACATCATCACGGTTTTCTTTAACAACTTTGTGATTTAAGTGTTGGCCTAACACGACCGTACATGGTAGGTATCATTTATTTACAGAGTTACAATACATTATCAAACAATTAACTCTGAATGCAATAGTGATCATTCCAAACATGATAATTGTATTGAATTAGATATCCAACTTATGCAAGGATAACATTTTATTTTAAGGGAAGGCCTTTCAATCCCTGAAATGTTTCATGCCTAAATTGACAACAATATACATATAATTTCCAATAATGTCTTCTTTTAAAAAAAAACTACTTCAATCGAAGTGAAAATAAAAAGGTAAAATTCATTGTACACAATAAGGAATTTGCTGGGCAATAAAAAAATAAAATGGATGAATAAAGAAAACAAAATCATAGAGAAATAAAGAAGTATTTTCACTGTACACAATAAGGAATTTGTTGGGTAGAGAATTTATCCTTCACTTATTATTCATGCAGAGGAAAGCAGAGCATTTAAATCTAAATCTTTAATACCGGAGTTTAAATCTAAATCTTTAATACTGGAGTGAAATATAGTTGATTCGATTCCTGACCGACTTCTCAGGCATGGACTAATAACTTAAAGGATAAAGGAAAAAGAGATAAAAACACAATTTCTTTGTATTAAAAACATTAAAAACACAGAGTAAAATAAAATAATGGCCCGAGACCAAAACACCGTCTTCCTCAGTAATAATAAAATGCAACAATAATCCCAACCCAAAATGGAAACTACCATAAAATGCAGTAATAAAACAAAGCTCATAAACATAAATTTAGTGACCCTTTTTCACTTTCACACGACGCACTATCACCCAGATAAAAATTCATATGCATAACTAAATGAGTCTTTTTCTTTTAACAACATCTACGCAAGAAATCTTTCAACAATAAATAAATGCATGAACACGAAATTGAACTATTATTTAATTCAAATTATGCACATGCGTACCGTATCCAAATGCGAAAAACTGAAAGGGACTGTCCTGTGCTCGAGCTCCATCCAACTCTGAACTTCCGATCGATGAGACCTCACCGGTACCTCCCAACCAACTTTAGGGGTACTCTTCTCCCCCCTGAGCCCCCTGAGATGCAAAGGGGCCACACACACAAGGAAACTCACCTCACAAGGTCTAGCTACCACTCGTTACCCGAGATGGGTATCCCAACTCCCACAAAAGAAACTCAGTTAAGATAAAATTCGACAGCGTGATGTTACACAAGCTAGATGTGATCCGTACCCCTCCTCTGCCATCCATTTTATAGAGTTTCTTAGTCATTAGTTTCCCAAACCCTCATTAGATTCTTTTTTTTTCATTTATTTAAATAGGAAAAACCTCCCCCATACACATGTTGCCTGATCCCCTAGTTGCACTAGCAAATCAATTTATGAATTAATTAAATATTCCTATTTCCCTCACCCACCTAAAAGCGTTCCTAAAAACGCTCCTCGATGTCCTATTATTCCCTTACAATTCTTAAATGGCTTACGCCTTACTTAATTCCTAGTTGAGTTCATAAATAGAAAGTTCCAAAGGCTAGATTCCTTACTAAGTTAGACATTCAACTTTTTCTTTAAGTTTCCCCTTTTCTCTAAGTTTCCCTTTTTCTTTAAGTTTCCCTTTTTTTTTTTTAAGTTTCCCCCTTTTTCCTTTTTAACTAAAAGTCAATTTAGCAAGTGTAGATAAAAACAACCATTTACCCTTTTAATAAATTTAATCCTCCATTATAATTTTTTTACTTTAATAATTAAGTTTTAATTTCTTACCCCCCTTCTTGTTACATGTTTATTTATTTTTTCTTTACCCACATGTTCTACTTAGACCTAGGTTTTAATTTCACTAGGATGGGCGACAATTTTTAAGGGAGCTTTTAGTTATTAAACTTTACTCATTCCATCATCTATTTTAAGGCCGACCATGTCCTAAGGAGGCATAATTTTCTAGGCACTAGGTTTATTAACTTATCATAGTTAAAATCGTGACGTGCCCTTCAGGATGCACTACGTGCTCCAAGGGTTCCACTCGCCTCTTTCCGTTTTCTTTGCGTGACGTGCCCTTCAAGACGCACCATGTGCTCCAAGGGTGCCACTTGCCTCTTTCCGTTTTCTTAGTGTGACGTGCCCTTCAAGGCACACTACATGCTCTTAGGGTGCCACTTGCCTCTTGACTGAATTTGGTAGACGTCAAACCCCTGGAGTCAATACTCCATCAGGTGATATTGTGGGAGACTAAGGGCCTCTAAGGAATAAGGGCCCAACCTTATTGTGCGCCCCTTAGAATCATCATGAGTGACTGTCACAGTCTGCCCTCACGACATCATAGGTCTTCTTGAACTAGGTAATCGTTAACCTATAGTTCGAGCCACGACGAGAGTGCTAGTAGGATGTGGCAGGGATGCTGCCACACCTCTCCCTCAATGTCTTTGGTTGTCTTGCATGACCCCTCTTCTCCAAATGTGAGTCTGGTCAACAAGATATCGTCAGCCTGCATCCATCAACGAATCATGCCAGCAATAATAATCAACAACATAACATCTAATCGTATGTACATATGTCACATCAACAACATTAAAACCCTAACAGTTCACTCCTTGACTCGATCTGGAGTCCAAGGGGTTTCATCGATGCCTCGACATCCTCAACGTCTAGAGTCTTGCACACTTAGGAGAACCCAGTTAGTAGCACCTGTCTATGCAAATACAACAAAATAAAATATCATCAAATCCACAATATCTCATAATCATAATCGAAACAACCAATAGTATAACGACCCTGATCACTTGCATGCAAGTGTCCTCAAAGAATAAGTCTTCTTAGTGCGTGCAAGAGAGGGATATTACATACACCCGCTCTTGTTTTAAACTTTGTCCCAAAGTTTCACAGTATGTAAATTCTGAAATAAAGTGTATCAGAATATCATAGGTCTAGCTACCAAACAAAAATGGAAACTTCTGATGCATATCATATGCGTCCTCCCAGGTAACTGAGTGCAGACTATAGTTGTCCCATTGGACCTTGAATTGATCTACTGTTTGACGTCGTAGCTGTCGAATGCGATGATCCATGATGTGGATTGGCTCCGCCGTGAGGGAACCCTCATTCAATACTTGCAAGGAACTCATGTCAATAACATGTGTAGGATCACTAACATAATGTCTCAAAAGATACGCGAAAAACATCGTGCATGCGCCTCAAGAATCAGGCAAGTCTAGTCGATAGGCCAGGTTCCCCTTCTTTAATACAATCTCAAAGGGTCCTACGAACCTAGGAGATATTTTAGCACCCTTTCCAAACTTCATCGAACTCTTGTGCGGTTTCACCCGCAAGAAAAATCGATTGCCAACTTCATAACTATGATCGACAGGATGCGCATGGGAATAACTCTTCTGCCGATCCTGCACTTCCTTTATCATTTGTCTTATGGTTTTCATTTGTTCTTCCATTTATTGGATCACTTCTGGTCCCACCAGGAACCTATCCTCAAGCCGATCCCAACTCAAAGGCATCCAAAATGGTTTCCCGTAAAGAAACTCGAAGGGCACCATCTTAATGGTGCTTTAATAACTATTGTTATATGCAAATTCTACCAGTGGAAAGAAATTTTCCCAATGCTTCTGTTGGTCCATCACGTACATACGCAACATATCCTCCAAGATTTGGTTTTTTCTTTCAGTTTGCCCATCTGTCTCCGGGTGATATGTGGTACTAAAGTTAAGTTGGGTTCCCAAGGCCTCTTGGAAACTAGTCCAAAATCGTCCTGTAAACACTGATCCTCTATCGGATATAATCCTCTTAGGCATGCCATGAAGCCTCACAATATCACTGATGAAAAATCTAGTTATGTTAGGTGCCTGATATGTCATATGCACAGGAATAAAATGAGCACTCTTCATTAGAGTGTCGACTACCACAAAAATTGAGTCGTGTCTCCTTGCCGTCAGTGGAAATCCAACAATGAAATCCATCGAAATGACCTCCCATTTCGATTCCAAAATAGCGTGTGGCTGTAGTAATATTCTAGATGTCTATGGTTAGCCTTCACCTACTGACATTCTAGACATGTTGCCACGTAGTTGACTATGTCTGCCTTCATTCCTTTCCATAAGAATAAGTGTTGTGTCCTTTTCGTCACTCCAATGAGAAAAAGAAGGGCACCTGCAAGTCTAGTTGAGCCTTCTAGACATGACAGAGGTTAGTGTATGAATCAAATAACTCAATCGCATGAAATAAACAAACAACTAAGCTAAAAACAATTAAAGAAATAACTAAATAAATGAAACTAAAATGCATGAGGAAACTTGAACCAAAAATCAATCAAATGACCAATAATCATGCCACCAATGGATAAATTGTATTAGTGGGAAAAAACAAAATATAAATGAGGACTTGTGGATCCCCTCTTTCTCCTAGGGAGGGCTCTTGAATCCCCTATGTGAGATCTCTTCTTACAAATGGAAAACTAGAGATTAAATGGTGAAGAAATCCAAGCTTATTCCCTCAATAGGTGAGGTGAATAGCTTAATGAGATGTTGCTAGTATGCTCCTTGAAGAAAAAGAGGTTTCCTGAAGGAGAATAGAGGCAACATAACAATACAATGAGATTCTTGAATTCATAGTGCACCCATGGCCTCTTTTTATAGAAAATATTTGAGGCATTATCCAACTGGTCTTTAGTGTGAACAAGGGGCCCTTTAGGGAACCCTTGGGTCTTTGATCAGCCCCCCATGCAAATTCAGCTTGGATTTGAGGGTCAAATCCAATTGGGAGCTGAACCAGAAGTGGGTGTGGGGTTGACAAGAACCATAAATGCGCCATTCACAGGAGTGCACAACTTTTATCGTACACAGTCGCACATCAGGCACATGTGCACTCTTTTGGATTCTTTGGCCTACGCACGTGCGCGCGATTCCTATAGTGTTTCTGCACATGTCAATTTTATAACCAGTTGTATATTTTGTGCCTTTTAGAGATGCATTTTTGGGGCTGCAGGTGAACTAATAGGTGTTTGGAGATGCTATATTCCTGTAACCATTTGCGAACAAAATTTCAATGATAACAGTTGCCCTCTGATGTGTGAGGTTAGAAGCATACGTATAGCCAAAATACATCAATGTTTATTCTACTGAGAGTACCATTGTAAGAAAGAGTGCTGAGAGGAATTTCAAGAGAGACCTGTCAGAGGGAGAGGGGAAACTGTGGGACCGAACCTTTCTTTAGGTATGAAAATAAAGTATGTATACAAACGATGCGGGAATTCCCCATGCTCGTGTCATGTAACTCAAATATGTAAGACAATAAATGAAGCTGTATGATGATGTAGATAACTGCAGCGCCCTCCGGGGTGGTTTGATAATGGTAGATGACAATTCTGATGGTGAACATACTCTGAAAAGAGGCGATAACACCTGTAAGAAGTGTTGATGACTTGTAGGAATTGATGGCCCAACTGTTCGACAACACAAGTATTCCAACAGAGGACAAACACCTTCAGTAACCACTCACATAACCATATCAAAGATCAACACACTGATGTTTTCACATGGTAAAACCCCTACGGGGAAACATCCACGACCCCAACCAACGCGGCCACTTGGAGCAGTTTATTAATGCAAAGAAAAATATTACAAAGATATTTTACAAGAGAGTTTCTCACGGTCGATCATTCGACAAATGACCCTCCATGCTCTTTAAATAGAGATCATGGACCAATCGGGTGTTAATCCATAGATCAATGGCCATTAAGATTGAGGAGAGTATGAACCGTCGGATCACTCTATGTCGGGAACATATCGTGACTGTCGGATTTCCTAACTACAAATGCATACTAATAAATACTAAAGAAACACACTAAGAAACACACTTTTACCTAACGACACATTAGACCAAGTAGATCGTAACTAACTCCTAAGTGTCTAAAGATCCTAACATCCCCCCTTAAGAACAACTTGGGATAGGATTGAAGAATTTATAATAGTGACACAATAGGAGAAGGAAGGAGGCATTATAGCCTATCCCCCCTTAATGAAAAATTCCTAAACTCCTAACATAGATCGAAGTTTGGAGAAATTCGCTTCTGTAAGAGACTTTGTGAAAATGTTTGCAAGTTGATCTTCTGTAGGGAAAAAGAGCACTTCAATAACTTGATCATTGATGAGTTTTCTGATGAAGTGCATGTGTAGCTTGATGTGCTTTCTGCGCTGATGTTGAACTGGGTCTTTGGCCAGCTTGATGGCACTTTGATTTTTGCACCAAAAGCTGGTCGAATTCTGCTACTCGAATCCAAAATTTGAAAGGAACTGTCAAAGCCACAAGGCTTCCTGATTTGCATTTACCATTGATCGGTACTCTGCTTCTACTGAAGAAAGTGCAATAGCCTGTTGTTTCTTACATGCCCAAGTAACAGGTCCTGAACCAAGGATGAAAACATAACCTGTAGTAGACTTCCGATCATCAGGGTCGCTGACCCAATCTGAATCAGTGAAACCAACCAATAAAGAAGTCCCCCCTGAACTATAATGTATCCCAAACTGAACTCTACCACAGACATAGTGAAGTATCCTTTTAGCCGCTTTCCAATGGATTTCATGGGGTGTTTGCATATACCGGGCAACAAGACCAACAACAAAGGAAAGATCAAGATGGGTATGAGTCAAGTATAAGAGGATACCAACTAACTGACGATACATGGTGGTATCAACTTCAAGAGAAGTACAGGTGGCAGTAAGCTTGACTCTAGAATGGAAGGGAGAAGGGGTTGGTTTACAATCATCCATGTGAAAGCGATGAATAAGGTCACAAGCATACTTAGACTGGGAAATAAAAATTCCTTCATTGGTTTGCAAAACTTGGAGGCCAAGGAAATAGTGCAAAAAGCCTAAGTCGGTCATTTCAAATTTATTCTTAAGGCTGGTTTTCACATGGTTTAAAAGTTTTGGGTCACTACCAGTAAGGATAAGGTCATCAACATAAAGGACAAGGATTATGAGATGGTTTCCTACTTGGTATATACATTAGGATCATAATGGCATCTAGAGAATCCAATGGCAATAAGAAAGATGTCCATTTTGGCATACCAAGCTCGGGGAGCTTGCTTGAGACCATAAAGAGATTTCTTTAAAGAGATTTCTTGAGGCGACAAACAAGGCTAGAGTCATTCTGGACATATCCAGGAGGTTGTTCCATGTATATTTCTTCTTTCAAATCACCATGCAAGAAGGCATATTTAACATCCATCTGATGGACCTCCCATTTATGTGAGGCGACATGATCAAGAACAAGGAGGATGGAATTCATTTTGGCTACAGGGGCAAAGGTTTCATTATAGTCAATTCCTTCAACTTGGGAAAATATTTTGGCAACTAATCGAGCCTTGTGTCTTTCAAAACTTCCATCTGATGCATACTTAGTTATGTAGACCCATTTACATCTGACAAGTTTTCTTCCTTTTGGAAGAGGTACAAGATCCCACGTATTGTTTGCCATTAAAGAACATTACTCTTCATTCATTGTTGTATCCCAATCTGGATGACTTGAAGCTTCTGCAAATGTCTCTGGATCATGAGTCTCTGAAACTTGAGCCAAAAGAGAAGAGGCTCACTGGAACTGTGAATGTGTTCGATGCTGATCTGAAGAATCACCGACAAGATCACCAATTGCTTCTCGTGTTGAACGAACCCATCTAGGAAGCGATGGAATTGGTGCTTGTTCAGGTTGAAAGGACTCATATGGAGGAATGTCAGTAGGTAGAGATGGGTTATCATCCTCACTTTCATCATCTGAAGAAGAGACCAAAATAGGAATAGAAGAAGGCACAAAAGCCAAAGATGGATCGTAGGCCGAAGAAAGAACAACTGTCAAATTAGGCTTGCAGGTCAAGAGATTTTCATCAAATTTAACATCTCTTCTAAGAATAATTTCATTACAATGTGGTTGAAGAAGTCTATAACCTTTAACATCTTTAGAATAACCAACAAATATACACTTCTCACTTTTAGGCTGAAATGCTTTCCTTTACTCATCAAGAATGTGAGCCCATGCTATACTGCCAAATACACGGAAGTGACTTACATCTAGTTTAATTTTAGTCCAAGCTTCTTCCAGTGTTATATTTTTAAGAGCCTTTGTGGGAGTGCGATTGACTATGTAATTTGCACAGTTGATCGCTTCCGCCCAATACTTTAGACTTTATCCCTTAGATTGGATCATACAATTTGCCATTTCTTTTAATGTGCGGTTCTTTCGCTCAACAACACCATTTTGTTGTGGTGTATATGGAACAATGTTTTTCATTTGGATTCCCTGTGTAGTGCAGTAACTTGTAAAATTATTGTTCACATATTTGCCTCCATTATCTGTTCTTAACTTTTGAATTTGATGTCCAGATTTCTTTTCTACAAGAGCCTTGTAGGCCAAAAACTTGTCAAAAAATTCGCTCTTAAGTTTTAAGAAGTAAACCCAAGTACGTCTGGAAAAATCATCAATGAAAGTTAAGAAACACTTGCACCCAGAAAAGGAAGGAGAAGAAAGTGGACCACACAAATCACTGTGAACAAGCTGTAAAGGGCCCGAGGCGTGCCAAGAGGCATGTTTGTCAAAACGATCCCGATGATGTTTGCCGAGAACACAACCGTCACAAACACCATCTCTGCATGAAACAAGAGGAAGACCAGTCACCATCTATTGATTACATAGTTGCTGCAATGAGCGATAGTTTAGATGACCAAACCGCTCATGCCAAAGTTTGCTCAAGTCATCATTATGAGCAACAAAAACTGATGAAAAAGATGATGACCCAAAGTTGTCAAACTTGTACAACCTAGTAATATCTTCAACAATTCCAGTTGCAAGAACATGCTTAGGATCTTTTAGATCCTTGATTACAACTTGGTGAGGTGAAAACTCGACAATTTTACCTTCACCTGAATGAGTGATTTGATATACTGATAGAAGTATACAAGAAAGACTTGGAACACATAATACATCATTGAAATGACCATTATCTACTTGAACTATTCCAGATCCTACAACACTAAGAGATCTATCATCACCAACAAATATTTTCTTGTTGTTACATTCATTTAGAGCAGAAAATATGGCTTTATCCTTAGCCATATGATAAGATGCTCCTGAATCAATAAGCCACTCATCAGAATAAGAAGTAGTAGTAGAATTTGAATTGAAGGAGAAACCAGAAGTAGAAAGTGCATGTCCATGAGAAGAAGAAGTAGAGTCAATATTGATGTTGTGCTTCTTCATCACTGCTTCTAAAGCTGCCATCTTCTTGAAACATTTGGACTCATCATGACCATCTTTATCACAAAATTTTCAATATTTTTTAGTATTCTTACTTTTATATTTTGCTCCTTTGTCACCAGTGGGAGATGAAACTGTCTGAGCAGGTTTGGGACCCGTATGTTGTTTGTTGTTGTAGCGAGGATGTTGCTTCTTGGGATACTTGGGTTTATCTTTCTACCGGGTAGCTAAGGCTTTGTTGGAGGGACCGACAGTGTTGATCACTCCAAATTGTACAAGCTCATCTTCCTCTCAAATCAAAGAAGCACAAAAGGACTCAAGAGTGGGTTTTTCATAAGATTCTTCTCCTATAGCCTCTCTCATGGCATAAAAGGTAGATACAAACACAGAATATGCACTACTTATCTTAGAAAGAATAAGATAGATGCAATGCTCTTCCTCCATCTTTATCTTACATTCTTCACATAAAATTCTGAGTGTTTTAAACCTAGATAGATAGTCTCCAAGGTAAGAAAAATCATTTGGACTCAAGGTCAGTATTTTATTTTCTAACTGTTGTGCTCGAATAATATTGAGTTTACCAAACACAAATTCAATCGCGTTCCAAGCTTCTTTGGGGTCATCAATATCTTGAAGGTGGTACCTTAAATTAGGAGAGATGAAAATTCCAATTAGTCTACGTGCTTCGTCATTCCTATTATCCCACTTGGTTTTCTTATTAGCATTAGTGGGTTCTTTTTCCTTTCCCAAGGTAATCCGATACAAGCCTTTACTTCTTAATAAATCTTCCATATGAGATTTCCATTGGAAGTAGTTGTTGTTGGTAAGCAAGACAGTACTTGTAGAAGCCATATTAAATATGCAGATAATGTAGTTTTAAAAACTGAAACTGATAATCTGGATGGAAAGAGCTCAAAAATTTACGTGGTTTTAAAAAAAAACATTGAAAATGGACTTCCGATGTTAGAGTTATTCCCTTTTTAAAAAAGGCACAATCAGTAACCAAATGATCACGTGATTGTGTAAGTTGCTTTATGAAGTGACCCACTTTTATAAAGAGAAGTGGGGATCACTTTTACAATGAAGTTACTTTATAACATAAAAGATGCATGCAAAATAAATAACTCTAAAATAAAATATTAAAGCTACTTATAGTGATTCACTTTTATACTTGAAGTGAAATACACTTTACAATTTTAGCATGAACTTTTTCAAAAAAGGTAACAAAAGAGAGACTTGAACTCAAGACCTCTTACTTGATAAGGAAAATTTTAACCAAATGATATAGGAAAATATATTGTAATGTTCAGAAGGAGGATTGGGGTTGTTTTTGTTGTTGAAGACGACCTTGGAGAGCGTGCTAAAAAAAAATTCTTTTCACACAAGAAAAAAATTCTCTTCTTGATGACAACAAGGGTTAGATCTCGGTTAGCTTACCCAGAAGATGCACCTTTTCCTATCTGTTTCTGATTTTCCCAGATCGCACAGGGTGCGGGGAAAAGAGAATACAAATATCTAAAAGAGCAGTGACCCTGAAATAAATAAAACAAAACCGAAATAAAACCAAAATACTACTCTGCAAAAATTTAAGAAAATGCGTATTCCAGCTTTATACCTCTGGATTTGACTGTAACGACCGTATCTTGGGAAAACATAAACCTTTTCGAGTGAAACAAAAAGTGTTCCTGACTGAAACGAGTGAAATGGACACAATGGAATAGTCCTCTTAGCCCATAAATGTACAAAAATGACATAAAATGGAGATGAGGAAACTTGGCTTCATGATCTCGATCTACAACATGAGCGGGTCTTCAAACATGCTCTGATACCATGTTCGACAACACAGGTATTCCAACAGAGGATGAACACTTTCAGTAACCACTCACATAACCAGATCAAATATCAACACATTGATGTTTTCACGTGGTAAAACCCCTATGGGGAAACATCCACGACCCCAGCCAACGCGACCACTTGGAGCAATTTATTAATGCAAAGAAAAAGATTACAGAGAGATTTTACAAGAGAGTTTCTCAAAATTGATCATTCAGAAAATGACCCTCCATGCTCTTTAAATAGAGATCATGGACCAATCGGGTGTTTAAATAGAGATCATGGACCAATCGGGTGTTAAGCCATGGATCAATGGCTGTTAAGATTGAGGAGAGTATGATCTGTCAGATGACTCTATGTCGGGAACATATCGTGACCGTCGGATTTCCTAACTACAAATGCATACTAATGCATACTAAAGAAACACACTAAGAAACACACTTTTACCTAACGACACATTAGACCAAGTAGATCTTAACTAACTCCTAAGTGTCTAAATATCCTAACACCAACAAATTTAGAGGTCTTCGACTAGTATAAAACAACCGCAATAGTCGCAAAGTTAGACCCATCATAACATGACATTGTGTTGAAGTCGAATGTTAAGGGGGTCAACGACAACGAAGAGTAATGATGGTTCTCTCTGTGTCGTCTGAGGCTCCTCATTGTAAAGGTAATGAGAGTCAAGATACTGTCATCCTTCTGAAAACTGTGCTGATGTAGACAGAAAGGGAGACATGACTCCAAGAAGAAAAAGGGCTTCATGAAATCCATTGGATGAGATCAGGAACTAATGAGGATCATGGATGAATTCAAGATGTGATGAGACTCAAGATTGCCCTTAGTTGGGGATATATGTGAAGTATGAGTGGCAGCAACTGTGAAACTAGATCTAGTGTCAGGGGGACGACTAGACGTGGGTTAAATTGTGCTGGAGGCGTGACAAAGTGGACAAACTCAAAGATCATAGGTACATGGACTGTGGGATACTCAGGGTTTATGGACGATGTCAAGAAGAGTAGAAGGTATTGAATGCCCCAACCACGGTTGACATGGGTTGCTTTTCCAGGAAAACGAAGGTTTCCAAGGGTGACAAAAAGCTATGTAAATGATGGAAACAAAGGCTTTTTACAATTACCAAATAAATAACGAATAATTTGGGACGAGTGTACAGATACAAAAAAAGGTGCCCCAATGCAAGATGGCTTGGATTGTGAGGGTGCAAGCTGCGTGGAGGACTGGTGGAGGGTGGGGGCCCCCATGGGTGGGTTTCTGTATGAGGTAAATGAATGGAGGGAAATATGCAGATGGGCAAATTCATTATGGCTGAAATGGAGGGTTAATGATACTGCAGAGGTATAGTCAAACGATAACCATG
This sequence comes from Picea abies, assembly GCA_900067695.1. NCBI lineage: Eukaryota > Viridiplantae > Streptophyta > Pinopsida > Pinales > Pinaceae > Picea > Picea abies. The sequence goes on from CBVK0101491174.1 coordinate 14,962, forward strand.
AGGAGAGTTCCCGGGAGTCCATTGGGAAAGCTATCATAATGAGGAGAAGAAGTATGTGGCTGATTCTTGAACATGCATAAGACTATTGGGATTCCCATCCCTAGGGGGTGAAAGCAACATGAGTGCCAAAGTGACAAAGGGGTCTATGAATGGGACAACTCATGTAGGGGAGAGTGCTACCAGGTGATAGTACCAAAATTCAACAGAGGTGATAGTACTGTAGATACAGATGTGAGGATCCTACAGGAAAATGTCGGAGGGTGTGACTGGGAGATGCAATTGATATTCAGAGGGAATTATTACATGCCAATGTCGATCATATACCTAAAGGGGACGCACTGGTTTGTGATGACCAAGTACCTGCACACATGAAAACCAAATACCTGATGTGAACAATATCTAAAGATAATGAACATATAACAACTATTTTATAATTTTGAACATGAGCATGCATACCTAGGCGTGATGCGAGAAAAAGTCTCCCTCAGGGTTGAGGATGGATGGTGACCCGAAGAATGTGATTGTGTAGGTGGTGGGATCCTGATCCCATGGCTGAAGACGGATCGTAAAACGAATGCTCTGAGCTCCTGTAATTGAGCATGGAAGTTTGAAAAAAGGGACTATATATAGCTGTGGGGCCCACAATGCCACCTCATTTGTACCTACTGCCATAGTGAGTTGACGAAAGGATTTGAGAGGATATTTAGAGATTATGGGAGTTTGAGCCGATCGATCTATTATTTGCAAGAGCCAGGTTAGTGGTCTCATCCTCCTACACAGTTGTTAGGGTTTGTTTTCTAGACAAGGTCATACGGATGAACATACTAGGAGTTTTTGTAGGGGTGGGCCCACCAATGCGTGGGAGAAGGAAGGAGAACCATGTGAAAATGCATGGGTATAATTCCTTCTTCTACACATGATGTGCGGCTGTGTGAAACACAGTCGCGCATGATGGCACATGAGTGGGCATGTTCATCCCATCGAAATTGGATATCATGACGCAATAAGCGAAGGAAACCATGCACATGAGTGGCGTAATATGGGACAAAGTGCCGTAGAAAGTTGGCTTTGCCTTGTAGGCTTTGCAGTTTGTGAAAATTACGAGGTGGTGGAATTTTTGTGATAGCTTGAACCTTGAGGGGGTCCACACTGATGTCATGTTGGGAGACGATAGACCCAAGGAGGCATCCGACGGTGACACAAAATACACAATTGAGTGGGTTCAAGAGGATATTGTACTATCGATATCATTGAAAGACGACCCATAAGTCATCTATATTTTGAGTGATTTTCTTGGATCAAGTGGTGAGGTCGTCTAAGTAAGCGAGGATGATGCGAGCGAGATCATGGAAAACATAATTCATGGCCCATTGAAATGTCGCACCTGTGTTTTTTAGTCTGAAAGGCATGACACAATAAACAAAAGTACCCCATGGGGTAGTGAATGCAGTCTTATTCTGATCTGCTGGATGGATCTAGATTTGGTTGTAGCCACAAAACCCGTCCATGAAAGACAAGGCCTCGTGGCCAACACAATGATCAATAATTTGGTTGATGAAAGGCATTGGGAAGTTGTTTTTGGGACAAGCATGTTTGAGATCGTGAAAGTTGGTGCAGAAGAGAATAGTGCCCTATTTTTTGTTGATAGGGATGAGGTTGGAAACCCATGATGTGTATGAGATGGGGTATATGAACCCTGCGATGCGTAGTTTGTCAATTTTGGCTTTGATAACTAATTCTTTGGATGGGTGGAGTGGGAATTTATTTTGATGTACAAGGGTGATATTTGGCCATGTGTCGATGCGATGTTCGATGATAGAAGGATCGAGGCCGGGAATCTCCATGTAGGACCAGGCAAAAATATACTGGTATTCCTAAAAGAGATCTTTGTAAGCTGTGAATTCCTCAGGGGAGCATGTGGCGCAAATTGTGATTTCTTCTATGATACTTGATTTGATGAAAAATGTCAATTTTGACAGTGGGGGAAATATTGGCCATGTTTCCTTCTTCAAAAGCATGGGGGGCATGGATAGGGTTGTTGAACCAGTTTATATGTCCAGATGGAATGAAATCCTTTGTTTTGATTGCGCATATGGAGGCTTGACTAGGAGGGTCAAAGGATTCCTGTGAGAGGAAGAGCGATCTGTGATGGAGCACATTCCATGGGCAATCGGGGGTAGTTAGTTCTTCTAAGATATCTTCGTCACAGTGGAATATGCGAGAATATAAGGGATCCGGGGAAGGAACATTGGTGAATGTCACCATATGTTTTTCTTCAGGTGGTGAAGAAGTAGAGGGGGTATCACAACTATGGTGCGATGGTGTGCTTGACATAATCCAAATGTCTAGACACTGTGGGTTCTAAACTGTGGTCGGGGGTAAGATTTCCTAAGGGAAATGAACTGGAGAATTGGGGGGATTTGGGGACAAATCCTCAGACAATATATCCAAGGACCATGGAGGGGTGGGAAGTAACTCAGATTCAGGGGAGGTGATGTGGAAAATATCTAGAGATGGAATAGGGGGAATCACTTGCATCACGGGAAGTGAGGTGGTTGGAGGATTTTGAATAAGGGTCATTTGACGATGCCTATATTTAATGATCGTTGGACACTGGTATGTGAAATAATCAAGTGATCCACAAAGAGATCAAGGGAACCTCATCCATTCGTTGACCAAGGTCATGACATAATGGATGTCAGTGACATGGGTACTTGATGACATGGGTGGAGAGGGGTCTTGCTGAACGCTTTGGTGTACTGTTGTTAGTGTCTGCCAAAAATGAGGTAGTGCGGGGCTATAGTGAGTGTAGTGGCCATAATATGAACAGATGGCACATGCGAATTTGGTTCCCAGCCCTTTGTTGCCCATAGTAGGGGATGCAGTGGTAGTACTAGGTGTGTTTGGTGAAGCGATGAGCGATGTGGTTGCTCGAGGGAGTTGGATCAAGCTGCGTAACTCAGGGAGAGAGGGAAATCTATTTGTGGGGTGTCCTTATTTATAGTAGAGTGTTCAAGGAGGTTGAAATCAGGGAGGAAGTGGAGCGATGGGATCTTTCTTCCTCCATTTTCCCCCAGCCATCGCGGTGGTGCTCGCAAGTGGGGGTGAGGGAGGTGTGGTTGGAGTTAGTAATGGAATCTGCATCGAGATTCCCTCTATTTGAGGAGGGAGGGATGGTTGAGGAACCATCGTAGGTGGGTGGAGATACCATACCAAAATGACCAACACCATGTTGGGAAGTGTAAGCATTGCGACTACCTGGAAAGCTTATACTCCTGATGGGGGGTAGAAGAAGGGAATTTGAGTAAGGGCCTGAGGGATTGTCTCCCAAATTGGGATTTGACCCCGGTGGAGGGTGAAATCGGGGATAAGTGGTGCTGTAGGGTTCTCAGGGGGTTCCTGAGGTAGGATTTCTTCCACTAGTGGGACGTCAAGGAGTGGAGAAGCCTCTGTGGGAGGAATGGTATCTCCATTTTTAGTTTCGTTGGAAGATATGACACACACTTGTGCCAAGGGGTGTATGAGCGGTGGTGCTCCATGGTATGTCGACATAAAAGATGGGTCCTTGAAAATTCTAGGGCCCATATCCATGAGGGGATATGCGTCGGAACTAGTGCGGACAAGAGGTAAGATGTTATCGATTTTGGAGGAGTGGTTAGGCTCATAATATGAAACTTGGTCGATGGTGATGATCTTCCCATTATGGGGGAACATCATCGTTCAAAACATAGAAGAGGAAACAACATTCATAGAGTACATGTAGCTACATCCAAACAAGATGTTGTAATCGAGTGGGGCATTGATAACTTCAATGTCAAAAAGGATGGTTTTTCCCCCGAGTTCAACGGGGACATTTTGAAAGAGCCCTTCAGGAGAGGATGCTCATCCATCATAAGATCTCAAAGTGATGGCAGATGGTATTAGCTTAGGGGAGCCAAGTTTCTTCCATACCATTTTGGACATGATGGATGTGGATGCACCTTCATCGATGATACATCGATGAACTGTGATGTTCTGAATTTTGATTGGTGTCTGGAAAGCTACCAAAGCAGGGAGATGGGGTTCCCCACAATCTAGATCAAATTTGATGAGTCTAGTATCAGTAGGGTCGACTGTCCCCAAGGTGGAAATCAATGATTTCCATTGAGTGGGACAGGTTTGGAGGGCCTCCGAGACCGACATGGTTGCAAGAGATTTTTCCAAGTCATCAACCAGACTGTAATTGTGTGCCACTCTAGCCTGAGGGTTGTTGACATTCCGTCGTAATGGGATGCAAGGAATACAAATGGGTGGTTCATTGTTAGGGAATGGAATCATAAAATGTTTTCCAACTGGATAAGGAGCTACTTATGAAGTGGTGATAGTGGATTCAGGGGGTGCGCTGTATTGATGATTGCGCGTTTGTAGAATAATTTCTTCTTCACTAGTGAGGAGGATATTGCGATCCGCCATATTCCCAGGGTCTTGATACTATCCCATCTGTGGTGGGGTAGGATGCATCTTCTGTTGGGTATTCATCACACCTTAGTGTGGAATAGGGTTTTACAACATAACCGAGGGTGGTTGATGAAAATACTATTGTCGGGCCTGCTGAGGGGCAGGTGGAGTTGCAGGATGTAGAAATTTTAATACAAATTAAGTATTTCCTGCAATTTTCCTGATCTAACAATTTACACCACCATTAAATACAAAATCACTTCTACTATTATTCTTGCAGAAAATTAAACCACGATCACAACCATAATCACAAAGTGAAATATCAAGAACACATAACACATAAGTTTTTCCAGGAAAGCGTAAAGCTAAAAACCCCACTATCATATATTATGTATATCAATATATTATGTATATCATGAATCATGAAACAATCTCATACAAAACTCTAATCCAAGAGCTCTCAGTACAATACAATCGTCTCACACTATCATACACAAATCAACAAATACATGTGCCAATTCCTGTGTCCAGACAACTTGCCTCCTCTGCACAAACTCTACAATTCGAATTCTCACAATGATACAATTGCCTAGTTTGCACATGCTCATAAGGATATCCACTGCATGTGTGATAAAATCACAACTGATATCCAAACTATCCCTTTCACCTGTTATCTCAACTGGGTCTCCACTAGATCTGACATGCATGTAGTTAACCGTGGTGAATCTTCAGTTGCATGTGAGTTCACTGATTAACTGAACTCTCACTAGTGCATGTTTAGTTACAACTAGTACAACTGATCTTAACTCACTTAACTACACTTATAATTCTGTTACAAATCCAACTCACTCAGTTATGAATGAAATAATATATTAATATTTATTGTCCAATTTATTTAAGTGAAAAAGTAAATTAGACACATGTTTCTTGTTGACTTTTCAACACTCCCTCTCAACAAGAAAGGGATTATCCTTCACCCCAATCCTGTCTCCATGATATTCGAATTTTCTCCTAGTGAGCGCCTTCATCAAAATGTCTACATCCTGATATTCCGTAGGAATTTATTGAAGAAACATGATCTTCCACTGCACAAAATCTATGAGATGATGATACCGGATATTTATATGCTTAGATCTGTCATGAAACACAAGATTAATCGAGAGTTTAATGCAACTCTGATTATCACAGTAAATCATTGTCGGATCTAAATGAGAACCAAACAAACCAACCAAGATATTTCTCATCCAGATAGCCTCACATGCAGCTTGAATCGCTGCCATGTATTCCTCTTCCGTTGAACAGAGTGCCACAGATCTTTATTTCCTGCTGTACCAAGAAACATTTGTAGACCCGATACTAAAGATCCCCCCTGATTTGATATTTCTGTCCGTTGGGCTACCCACCCAATCTGCATCCGTGAATCCATGCAACTTCACCTCATCCGTCTGTCTGTACCATAATCCATACTCATATGTGCCCTTCAGATATCTCAGGACATGCTTACCCACCTTCCAAAAGAGTTTGGTAGGCTTAACCATCGCTTGACTTAGCTGATTAACCGCATAGCAAATGTCTGGTCTCGTGTTCACTAAATACATTAGCGAACCCACTAACCGTCGATAGACAATAGCATCCTCTTTCCTCTAGTTTCCTGGAAGAGGAGTATCCATGGGTTTGCATCCCTCCATGTGAAACTTACCCAATATCTCTCTTGCATACTTTCCTTGAGACACAAAAATTTCACCATCTCGCTGCCATATTTCCAATCCAAGGAAATAATGAAGAAGGCCCAAATCCTTCATCTCGAACTCCTTTGCAAGGTCCTCCTTGCATGAGTGTATCAACTTCTCATCACCAGTCAATATTAAATCATCAACATAAAGCACAATGATTAAAATCTTACCCTCCACCACAATTTGGTATTGGTTTGCATCCGCTTCACTTTTGGTGAAGCCCAATCCAGTGAAATAGATGTCTATTCGAGTGTACCAAGCACGGGGTGCTTTCTTTAGCCCATATAGTGATCTCTTGAGTCTACACACATGCGAATCTCTGTCAAAGGTATCAAAACCTTCTGGTTGTTCAATGTACACTTCTTCCTCAATGATCCCATTGAGGAACGCAATTTTTACATCCATCTAATGAATGCGCCAGCCCATTTGCGTTGAGAGTGCAAGGATGGATCTTATGGAAGAGTACCTTGTGACAGGTGTAAAGGTCTCATCATAATCTATCCCCTTGATATGTGAGAAGCCTCAGGCCAAAAACCTGGCATTGTATTTCTCCACACTCCCATCAACAACTTGCTTTACCTTGTAGATCCATCTCGAACCTACCGCTGATTTGTCGACCGGTCTTGGGACAATTTCCCATGCACTGTTTTCGAAAATGGAGTCATACTCCTCTAGCATAGCATCAACCCAAGTGGGGTCCTGCACTGCTTCCTGAAAGGAAGATGGTTCAGTCACAATACATTTGCTCATGAGAGCCATGTATCCAACAAATCGATTAGGAGACTGTCTCTGTCTGCACTGTGAAGTAGGGGCTCCTAAATTCTATGCAGCATCTAGTCTCAATCTGTCATCTTCCGTGGTGCGTTTTCTGCCATTTCTAATGGATGGATCTGCTTGAGTGGTTTCCTCCACTCCATGAACCTCTTCATGTGGCTGATCCACATCTTGAGACTCATCTTTGGGAACCCGCAGTTCCTCTTCTGCATGCAAGTCTAGCTCCCTCTGAAGCGACAACCGCATGGCTTTCCCCTCATCGAATTTTATATCCCATCACATAACAATCATCTTACTGTGTGGAAAATACACACAATAATTATGGGGTGTTTCTGTGTACCCCACAAATATCCCAACTTCAGCAGTCGGTTCTAGCTTCTTCCTGGCATCCTTGGTCACATGCACATAAACAAATGAGCCAAAATTTTTAAAATGGGAAACATCAGGTTTCTTACCAGTGAAATATTCTTCAGGTGTACTCATGCCAAGTACACTATGAGGACAATGATTCTGCACATAAACCACAATATTTCATGCTTCTGCCCACAAATGCATTGGTAGGCCCTGATCATGCAACATCGCTAGTGCTGCACCCACGATCGTTCTGTTCTTTCTCTCCGTGACCCCATTTTGCTATGGTTTATGAGGTGCTATGAGTTCTCTTCGAATTCCTTCTCTACTATAGAAGTCTTTGAATTCATTAGAGAT
>CBVK0101491243.1:0-14735 GCA_900067695.1 Picea abies
ACTTGAAAGTCCTCTAACGTTGAAGTGAAGCTGATCAAACCACTCTCTAAATTCTTTAAAATTCAAACCCTAACCTACTAACCCAAAGTTGTTGACGTCATCATTGGATATTTCATCTTTAATACAACAACATTTTACTTTATGAGAAATTGAATGGTGGTTTAAAACATTTATTAAATGAAGTGTTGATTTGTTACATTGAATGCCACATCGTTCCAATATTTATTGGTGAAGTGTTATATCTTTTCATCTGCTACTGATAAACATTGACTTCCTCAACATTTATTGCTAAATTTCTTATATATATTATCATATAGTCTTATGAAGTACTAGCCCATTAAAATATAGCTTGCATATATCTTTTTGTTGTTGTCTTGTTCCAGGCAGGTGTTCTTCATTGGGGATTTACTTTATTATTGGCTGTTTAGATGGGACTTTATGTTTGGGTGGTGACTTGTGAAGGGGGAAAACCTTATCTTGGTCTTATTAGCCTCTTCAAAACAACAGGTCACTGGGGATGTCTCCCCTGGTCTTAACCTCCCTAAAGAGAAAGAACCTCCTCATCGTGGTGACATTGGGTGGGATAGGTTCATGTTACGTCAGTTTGGCCTTAACTACAAACTGTGCGATAACAAACTCAATATAAAAGTCTATTCACTTTATTATTTAACTTTAATTTAAGTGAATTACAAAGATAAGAAAGGTACTTTTTGGAAGAATTCCACACATTCGACACTAGACTTGTACGAAAGTTCCTATCCGATGCTACAAACGTCAACACTAATTTCTTTCAAGATTATTGCCTCTACTTTCAATTGATATACAGTAACGTTCATGTCTTACATTATAACTCAGAATGTTTATGACAAAGTTGTATGTATCATACTTGGGTTATAAACTTCTCACAAAAAAATGAGGAAAATTTTTGAAGCCTTTTTTGTTATGTTAAATAGCAGTTTCAATTGCTACTCATATTGCTATATTTGAGCTTTGAATATCTTCTCATAACAAACTTTGTTTGCTTTCAACATTTTTCTTTCTTTTATATGCTTAGTTTGTGTTCTTGTATGGAAGGTGGTTCAAAATTCATCATATTTAGTTATTGTTATCATTTTTTCCAACTATTTATTTAATGTGTTAGTTAACATCTAGAGAGAGGATAAATCATAGATTAGACCATGTTCACGTTTTTGAAATCTCAAGATTCCCTGAAGTTTTCATTGGGAAAACCCACTAGACTTCCAGAAAATGAGGACTGTGCAACAAAAATCCTTGAAGGCTTGGAAACAAAATGGCATTGTTTGGAACTCTTTTTATTCTTGATTTTCATAAATTGCAATGACTTTTCTACATGGTCAATGTCTGAGAAAATTCATCAGCAGTGATATTATTCTTGGGCCAAAAAATCCCATTGTATGTAAAACTTGAATTTATCACACATGTTGGAATCATATAAAATTTCAATGTTGCAAAAATTGTGATATATTGCAACTGCCAATAACATCGTCGTAAAATAATGTGGTATTTTCAAGGGCCAAAATTATTTCGATATTTTCCAAACATCAAGATATTATTGCGATTCAATGGAAAATATCACCCAATCCATGGACAAACTGAGGTAAAAGGTGATTCTTTTTTGGTCATTTTCAAAACAAAGTGAAGGGGTTTGAGAGCAAAGGAGGTCTCCACCACTTTTTTCTTAGGTTAAGACTAGGCATAGAGTGTTTTTGCTTGTCATCCCCAATTTATTGTGGAGTGGGGATTTATCCATATGAACTTTTTCTCTATTAGCAGGTATATGCAACAATTTCCACATTTTTTTTTGGTTTTTTGAGATTTTTTATAGGTTTTGCAATGCCCATCTTTTTTTCCTCTTTTTGATGATTTTAGTGGACTGTGGGAGATCTACCATTTATTTAGAATCTAGATTTGTTTATTTTTATGTAGTGTTTTTGTATTTTGATTCTTGAATGTCATTTTTAATTTTTTTTATCGTAGATTTAATCATTGCTATTTGAACTTTCAAGATCGCAAATGTTGAAAGCTTTGGACCCTATGTGGGAATTTGTTGATCCTAATATGGGCATAGTCGACAAAAGTTGAATTTCAAATTGTTTGAGAAACAAATGATGGGTGGAATTATTCGGTTGAAATACCACCTTGCACAAATTTTGGGACATGAAGTGGGAATCTACCCTAAAAAAAGACAAAAAAATCATTCATATTGCAAACAAAGTGTTAGCACATAAAATTGTAGGGAGTAAAAAACACTTTGGCTTTGTTTTATTTGAATTCATAAGGTTTTAAAGGTCTTAGGTTTTGTGTCTTTTTGTTGGCATAACTCAAAATTTTGATTTGAATAAGCAAAGTTATGTTTAGCCTTGGTTTAGATTCTTTTATGTCATAAGATTAGTCATCATGACTAGGTTAATGGTCCTTATAAGTCACACTTTTGATCTTAAAATCATCATCATGACATGTCATTCCTCCAAGTTGTACACGAGTTGTCCTTTGTCACCATCCAACCATTTAGATGTCAATTCAAAAGTCAGATGTATTTGTTGCCAACTCACCAGAATAGTTCACAGCGTACTTATGAGTACCTCATGCATTCATTTGTCATCATTGCAGTTAAGAAACATGTCAAAGGGGATTCTATGGTTTTCAACGTCTTCATTTAATTAAATTTTCAAGGGTTATGTCACATAATTTCTAACAGTCTCCTTAAAGTGCGCTATTGATTTTGAATTTGGTGTTGCAGATTGGCTGAAGAGGATTGTCAAGTTTGGATAACTTGCTAATAGATCAACTCAAGTTTACAAGGATCAACATTAAATCCAGGTTATCCGGTACTCCTTGATGGTCTCCATGTTGTTTAAAGGTTGAAATAAGGTTTTATGTTGTGTTATCTATTGGCGTTGCAAACTGTCCAAACTCATTTGCTTCCAAATTTCAAATCCATTTCCACGACGCCCTAAATTTTTCCCACCAGTCCAGACTGCTATCTTGACCTCATTTTATTTTCTCATATGAAAATAAGACACCTATCCCACTGAATACCTCGGCGATGTGAATTGGTTGTTTGAACTCTACATCATTAGCACACACTGCGAACTAGGAGCTGCGAACCATCTGTTCCAAAATTGTTGAAACCCTCTTGTTCTGCATCAATTTGAAATTTAATATTAACCTATTAAAGGAAAACATTATCAAACCCAAGGAGTATGGTTGATCATTTGTAGAACCAAGCTTAAATTGCATACATCATTAGTGCTGCAAATTGATATTTATGCTATGAAGTCTCACTTGTCTTCCTTTCATTACAAATCTCAGTCATTGTTCCAGTATCCCTCCTATTTGAAGTATGATCTATATCATACCATTGATGTGCATAGAGTGATGTGTATAAATATTTGGACAAGGTGAGCTCTATGAAAGAAATTATGTCATTAAAACCCTAAATTTCTGTGTACTCTGTTTTCACACACCTAGCTGTCATAACAAATTACAAAAAGCATTCTTCCAAAAATAGTTATGGATAGTCAACAATACAAGAAGTCTCACTTATTTTCCTTTCATTACAAATCTTAGTGAATGTTCCATTATCCCTCATGTTTGAAGTGTGCTCTATCTCATACCATTGATGTGCATAGAGTGATGTGTATAAAGCTTTAGACAAGGTGATCTCTATGAAAACAATTATGTCATTAAAACCCTAAATTCTTGTGTACTCTGTTTTTACACACCTAGTTGTCATAACAAATTACATAAAGCATTCTTCCAGCAGTAGTTATGGATAGTCAACAATACAAAAAGACTCACAAGGGAGGGGAGATTGTGAGGAAAAAACCTTATGATACACAACTCCTTAACTTTGAACCTTTGTTCAGGGAAGCTTTTTAGAGGGTAGGTTGTATAAATTTCTGTCAAAAGATGCAGAGAGGGCATCCCGAGGTGGCCAAAGAGTTTGTACTCAACTTTAATGGGACTAAAACCAAAGTGGGGATGTTAGAGTTTGATGTTTTAGAGCATTCTATCTTTGTTGCAACGAAGATACCCAATTGTGGGGAGAAATAGTTCAAAGCTATGTCATTAAATTTTTCCTTCTCAAAGGAATTCCTTAAGCCAGAGTATCAAGAGGAAAACTTGTCCAAGGGAGTACCTGGAAGTCACATGGTTGAATGCTTTGACAAGATGCTTAGGGTTATCCAAAGATATTTCACATGTGAGGGGATGTTCAACATGGTGTACCAATACCACATCAGGTTACCGTTACACTTCACAGAAAAAGAAGCTGTGAGCCTTCCATTTTATCTTTTTAGAAGCATTGGTAAGATGTCAGAAAGAGTCCAAGCCTAGTCAAAGCAAGTATATACCAGTGTCTTTCACTCTGGTCTTATTAAGATGCTAGTAATAGAAGAGTTAATGAAAAATAACACTGATTAGGAAACCTTCCTGACTTCATCACAATTTCAATTAGATGTTGCCCCAACTCCACAGTCCAAGAGACAAAGTCCTACTCCTGTTGAGAGGACTGTGCATTCAAAGGCTAGCAAGAAGAAAAGGGTGACTATGAGTGATAAAGTTGTCAGAGCTACGAATGAAGTAGAAGTAGGAGGTCCTTCACAACTTCCATATAGAGAAACTTCACCAATGGAAGATCCTAGACCTATGGAGGCTCCCTCAAGAAAACCAAGAGGCTTGAAAGGAAAAAAACTTGTTTTTTCCCCACCCATTGCTGCAGACAAGGTTAAACCTAAAAAAATGTTTACTAGAGCAACAATCAAGAAGTATGTCCTTATGAAGGATGATACAATAGAGACTTTAGCCCAACAAAAAGGAAAATCTTAGTCTTCTAAAAAACATGTAGAAATTATCGACGTCACTACTCCTCAGCATGAAAGTAACCCCACCTTCAAAAGACTCAAGAGGCAACTCAAGGAAGAAAGAGATGAAATTGACAAAGTTAAGAAGGAAGACTTGGGTTCCAGGATGAAGCTTAAGGAGATAATGGACATGTATCATGAGACTATTGATAAGGAAATATTCTTGGCTAAAATATTTTCACCCCTTCATAGGAAGTTCAAAAATATCTACAGGTAGAACAAAACCCATCAAGCTGAAATCAGGAAATTGAAGGCAAAATTACAACCTTTCAAAGAAGAATTGGCAAAGAGAAATTTAGACATGTTGGCCAAGGTGGCTACGAGAAGAAGCTCAAGAAAAAAAAAAAAGATAAAGTTATTGGTCTTCCAAAACCAACATCAATTTTGGTCAAATTTTATGTTATATGCATTTACAACATTTTGGTGATGGCTATAAGTTGTGAACCATAACTAGCAGTTTTGGTTTTTTTTTTCTCCAGTTATATATCAAGATTATGATGTTTTGCATCATATCTGGACACCTGGTATAAGTTTTGAGGTGTTGTAACTTTGGAAAAAGTAAAACAGGCCGCTACAAGAAAGTTTGCAATGCCTGGAACCATTGGCGTTGTGAACTGACTGTTTCAGGACAGTTTGCAACATTGCATTGCGAACTCAGTTTTTTGGAGATTTTGGAGGGAAAGGGAGATGCCAACTGTCAAAATGGATTCGTACCAACACTATGAGGGTTATTTTCTCTTTGGGAGGCCACCTGCCTCAAGAAAATGCACTCTTATGGACACATAATCAACTATTAAAGAATGTTGCATACGTTACCAACATCTTCCTTTAAAGTAGCAGTTTGTTTCTTTTATGTTGTACACCTGTTTGCCACCCTTCCCTTAGGCATGGGGATCCTATGTGGAAGTTGAGGGGCGAATTGTAAAGATGGCATTGATAGTTTTGAGTTATTTAAAGGGAATTGTAATACTTAGAAGAGGTTCGAATGGTGTGACATAAACACTCCTATTTTGATATTGTCTTTGTAACAAAGTTTTTCTAATAATGTATGGACCAAAACCAAGATACTTTTAATGGTGGAAATTAGTCTTGATTCTTTTTATCATCTTTTTCTATCTTAATTTGATATCAGTATGTGTTGGATGATTCATTTGGCTGATTATTTCTTTATTGCAATAAAGGATCTATTGTGATATTGTATGCAAGTGTATCCGAGTATTTTTCTCTTTGATTGTAAGAGGTTCTTATTTCAGATAGTTTTATTCATATGTGTGTCAGTATTACTTGATGTAAATGATATGCATATTACACTTTCCTTGTTAAATCTTCCATCTATCACTTTATCTCTTAAAACCTAATTTGAAGCTATTCAAGGCCTTGTTTGTTGGTGTATATTGCATGGAGTTATCTGTTATTGACATCTTTAATTGAGTTGTCCATCCATTTTCCACCTTTTATAAAAATTTATCCTTTACATTCTGATTGGTATTAGACTTACACCTACAACAGTCTAGGTGTGACTTCTAGTGCTAATATTTTTGGCGGCGTTGCCAGGGAACAAATTGAATATTTTCCCTTGGTTGTATGACAAGAAAATACTGATTTTCATGGTGTACAAAAATCAATAAACAGAAGACTGCATAGTGCACCTGGCGACTCCAAATTTCATACGTGGCTCCCAAGAGTAGACACACGAGGTCTAATCCACAGTCACCTCTGGTTGCACCTGAACCTGATCAATAAAAGATCTTAAAGAAGGGAAAAGTTTTGCAAGAGTCTTCCTCTTCCAAATTCTCAGGTACTTCTAGAGATCTACCTAACTCTTCTTTCCATACACCAGTTTCTATTACTCATGTTTCTCATTTGACTACTGCTGAAACTCCTATAAAATCAAAACTAGGAGATTTTCTTGTAGAATATTCAACTTTTTCTCCTGATTGGAAAGAAGAAAGTATATATATATATATATATTTTAATTTTCTTTCATCCTCTAAAATTGTTAAGTGGTTTAGGATTGAAAGTTTGGAATATTTTCCTCTCTTAGGTTCTCCTTCCCTCCATTCTTTTAAATTTGATGTAACTAAAGAAGAAGGAACCTCATTTTTTTATTGAAATTCCTCCATCCTCATCCAAGACTCAACCACTTCCTGTTAAATATGAAATTCCCCCACCTTATACTCTTCCTTTTCCAAAATTACCTGTTATACAAACTTCTTCTTTACTTGTCAAATAAGCTCCTACTCCTAGAATTCAAAATCCTCATTTTCCTTATCAAATGGCACGTGTTAATCCTCCTCAAAACATAATGGATGCCATTGTGGCTGCCATGTATGCCCCATTAGTTTTTCCACAACCTATGGATGCTCTTTCAATAGGATATTACCTAAATTATATGCCCAAGTTCACAGGAGAGAAATGTATCACTACAGAAGAACACCTTGCAACATTTTATAGTTATGCTGTTAATTTGAATATTGAGAATGAAGGTGTCTGAAAGAGTGGGTTTTTGTGCAAAGTCTTGATGGAGAAGATAGAAAGTGGTTTAGAAGTCTATCTCCTGGTTCAATTGTTGGAATTGAAGCCCTAGATGATGCCTTTTTGAGACACTGGGGTGAAAAAAATGACTACTTATACTATATCACATAATTTGGGGCTCTTAAAAGGAAAGAAGGTGAATCGATGTCAGACTTTTCAAAGATATTTAACAATATGCATAACAAAATTCCTACTAAGATAAAGCCTACTGAAACTTCTGCTAAAATAAGTTGTGTAAGTTCCTTTGACCCTGAATTTTGTCTTTTGTTGAGAGAAAGAAGGTCTACCACATTATCCCATATGCAAGATGTTGATCTAGAGGTAGAATCAAACATATTGGCAACATATAAGCTAAGGGGAAAATCTAATAGGGATAGAATGAAACAAAGGGAAGAAGATTAATCTTCTAATGCTTCAAGAAATAATCATTAGGTTGATGAATTGACCAAGTTAGTCAAGTCAAATTATACAGAAATGGAAAAACTAAAACTTGAAGGAAGAAAAGAGAACAGAAACCCCCAAGATTTTGGAAATAGAAACAATTTCAGAAGACAAAATAATACACCTCAAATTCTTCAAAGAGATAAGAGAAATAAAGAAGATCAGAAAGTTTAAACCCCTCTCCAAAACAATTTGGTTGATGATGAAGAAGGAGATAATGAAGAAGTAGATCAAGAAATTCATTATCTGGGGGACACCTCTACTTCCCCTCATCTAACTTAATCTGCTTATGAAGAGTCTCTGATGAACAATTAGCTGAATGAGTTAAGCAAAGTAGAGAAAGCAAATGAAACTCAAAACAAATACAATTTGAGGTCAAAACAAAAAGATGAAAATCCAAGTACATCAAATCAGCCTAAAAAATCAGATACTTCCACCAAAATAGTGGTTGCACCAAATAAAGGAAATTAGGAACAAAATAATCAGCCCATAATTAAAGATCGTGTTCAAGAAACTAAGGAAATTCTGAATTTCCCATCTTATTTTAACTTTGAGAATGAAATCCAGAAAATCAAAATTCATGTCCCATTCCTAGAGTTAATAAAGAATGAAGATTTCAAGAAGTCCATTTCTAAAATGCAGGAGCCTGAATTTTCTTTCCATTTAGTAGATTGAGTTAAATTTCAGGATGAGAAACCTGCAGTTATATTGGGGCCACTAGTAGAAGACAGAGATGACTCCTCTCCTCCTTTTTACACCTATTTGAATGTACATGATAAAATCTTGCACAATTTCCTTATGGAC
The DNA here is from genome assembly GCA_900067695.1 of Picea abies. NCBI lineage: Eukaryota > Viridiplantae > Streptophyta > Pinopsida > Pinales > Pinaceae > Picea > Picea abies. The sequence continues at coordinate 8,667 of CBVK0101491243.1, forward strand.
TCAGGAACATCCCATAACTTAATGCCTAATTTTGTCATGGATGAATTGGGTCTAGAAATCACTAAAGCATATCATGATCTATATTCCTTTGACTCAAGAAAAGTAAAATTCTTTAGCAAAGAAGTCTCACTTGTCTTCCTTTCATTACAAATATCGGTGATTGTTTCATTATCCCTCATGTTTGAAGTGTGATATATCTCATACCATTGATGTGCATAGGGTGATGTGTATAAATCTTTGGACAAGGTGAGCTATATGAAAACAATTATGTCATTAAAACCCTAAATTCTTGTGTACTATGTTTTCACACACCTATATGTCATAACAAATTATAGAAAGCATTCTTCCAGTAGTAGTTATGGATAATCAACAATACAAGAAGTATCACTTGTCTTCCTTTCATTACTAATCTTAGTGACTATTCCAGTATCCCTCCCGTTTGAAGTGTGCTCTATCTCATACCATTGATGTGCATAGAGTGATGTGTATAAATCTTTGGACAAGGTGAGCTCTATGAAAACAATTATTTCATTAAAACCCTAAATTCTTGTGTATTCTATTTTCACACACCTAGCTGTCATAACAAATTATAGAAAGCATTCTTCTAGTAGTAGTTATGGATAGTCAACAATACAAGAAGACTCACAAGAGAGGGGAGATTGTGAGGACATAACCTTATGATATACAACTCCTTAAATATGAACCTTTGTTCAGGGAATCTTATCAGAGGGTAGGTTGTATAAATTTATGTCAAAAGATGCAGAGAGGGCATCCAGAGGTGGCCAAAGAGTTTGCACTCAACTTTAATGGGACTAAAACCAAAGTGGGGATGTTAGAGTTTGATGTTTCAAAACATTCCATCTCTATTGCAACAAAGATACCCAACAATGGATAGAAATGGTTCAAAGCTATGTCATTAAATTCTTCCTTCTAAAAGGAATTCCTTAAGCCAAAGTATCAGGAGGACAACTTTTCCAAAGGAGTACCTAGAAGCCACATGCTTGAATGTTTTGACAAGGTGTTGAGGGTTATCCAGAGATACTTCACATGTGAGGTGAGGTTCAACATGGTGTACCAATACCACATCAGGATGATGTTACACTTCACAGGAAAAGAAGCCACGAACCTTCCGTTTTATCTTTTTAGAAGCATTGGTAATATGTCTGACAGAGTTCAAGCCAAGTCAAAGCAAGTAGATACCATTTGTCTTTCACTATGGCCTTATTAAGATGTTAGTAATGGAAAAGATAAGGAATATAATTACTAATTTGGAAACATTCTTGACTTCATCACAGTTTCAGTTAGATGTTTCCCCCACTCCACAGTCCAAGAGACAAAGTCCTACTCCTATTGAAAGGACCGTGCATTCAAAGGCTAACAAGAAGAAACATGTGACAATGAGTGATAAAGTTGTCAGAGCTACTAATGAAATAGAAGTAGGAGTTCCTTCATAACTTCCAGATAGAGAAACTTTACCCATGGAAGATCCTATCCCTATGGAGGTTCCTTCAAGCAAACTAAGAGGATTGAAAGGAAAAAATATTGTTTTTTCCCCACCCATTGTTGTAGACAAGGTTAAACCTAGGAGTCCTTTTACTAGAGAAACAACCAAGCAACATGTCCTTGTTAAGTATGATACAACATAGATCTCATCCTAAGAAAAAGGAAAATATCAATCTTCTAAGCATCCAATTGAAGTTGTTGACATCGCTACTCCTCAACATGAAAGAAACCCCACCTTTAAGAGGCTCAAGAGGCAGCTCAAGGAAGCAAGAGCTTAAGCTGATAAGTTGAAAAATGAAGACTTGGGTTCTAGGATGAAGCTTAAGGAGATGCTTGACATGTATAATGAGACCATTGATAAGGAAATATTTTTGGCTAAAATATTCCTGCCCCTTCACAGGAAGCTCAAAAATCTATACATGCAGAACAAGACCCATCAAGCTGAAATAAGGAAATTGAAGGCAGAGCTACAACCTTTCAAAGAAGAATTGGCCAAGAGAAACCTGGACATGTTGGCCAAGGTTGCTACCAGAAGAAGTTCTAGAACTAAAATATAAATACATTGATATTACAAAAAACCAACATGAATGTTTGGTCAAAGTTTCTGTTATATGCCTGTACACCATTTTTAGTGATGGCTATGAGTTTTGAACCATAACCATAAGTTTTGGTGTCTTTTCCCCAGTTATATATCAAGGTAATGAAGTTTTTCATCATATATGGACTCTTGGTATGCGTTATGAGGTGATAAAATGTTGCAAAAGTGAAACAGGATGCTATATGAAAGTGCACAGTGCCTGGAACCATTGGCGTTGTGAACTGTCTGACAGTTTGCAACGTTGCATAATGATCTCAGGTTTTTAGAGATTTTGGAGGGATTGAGATCTGCCAGCTATCGAGATGAATTTGTACCAGCACTTTGAAGGTTAGTTGTGATATGGGAGGCCACCTACCTAAACAATATGCACTGTTATAGACACATCATCAACCATTAAAGAATGTTGCATACATTGCGAACATCTTCCTCTAAAATAGAAGTTTGTTTCTTTTATGTTGCATGTTGCATTTTTAAAGATGAATTTTAAATATGACATTGATAGTTTTGAGTTATTTAAAGGGTATTGTAAGACTAGATGAGGGTTCGAATGGTGTGACAGAGAAAGTCCTATTTTGATATTTTCTTTGTAACATAGAGTTTCTCCTCATTTATGGACCAGATCCAAAATACTTTGAATAGTGGAAATCAATATTTCTTTTCTTTATAATCTTTTGTTGTTTTACTTTTATAACAGTCTATGTGAATGATTCATCTGGTTGGTTGTTTCTTTATTGCAATAAATGATCTATTGTGATATTGTATGCACGTGTTTCAGAATATTTTCTCTTTGATTGTAAGAGGTTCTTATTTCAAAGAATTTTCTTCATATGTGTGTCAGTGTTACCTGATGTAAATGATATACACATTACACATTTCTTGTCAAGTCTTCCATCTATCACTTTATCTCTTAAAACCCGATCTGAAATTATTCAAGGGCTTGTTTGGTGGTGTATATTGCATGGAGTTATCTGTGACTGACATCTTTAACTGAATTTTCCATCCATTTTCCACCTTTTATAAACATTTACTTTTACATTCTGATGGGTACTATGATTACACCTACAATAGTCTAGGTGTGACCTATAGTGCTAATGTTTTTGGCATCGTTGCCGGGGAATAATTGAAGATTTTTCCCTGGGTTGTACGACAAGAAAAACCTAATTTTGATGGTGCACAATAATCAATAAACAAAAGACTACATGTTGCACTCGGTGACTCCAAAGTTCAGTTGTGGCTCCCAAAGGTAGACACATGAGGTCCGATCCATAGTCACCTCTGGTTGCACCAGAACTTGATCCAGAAAAGATCTTAAAGAAGGGAAAAGTTTTGCAAGGAGCTTCCTCTTCCAAATTCTCAAGTACTTCTGGAGTCTTACTTGATGTCTGGATGAGAGATTTTGTACAAAGTCTTGATGGAGAAGCTAGAAAATGGTTTAGAAGTCTATCACCTGGATCAATTGTTGGAATTGAAGCCTTAGATAATTCCTTTTTAAGGCATTGGGGTGAAAACAAATATTTTTTTATATTATATCACATAATTTGGGGATCTCAAAAGAAAAGAAGGTGAATCAGTATCAAACTTTTCAAAGAGATTTAACAAAATGTATAACAAAATCCCTACTAAGATCAAGCCTATTGAAAATTCTGCCAAAATAACCTATGCTAGTGCCTTTGACCCTGATTTTTTTCTTCTATTGAGAGAGAGAACATATACTTCATTAATCCATATGAAAGATGTTTCTCTAGAGGTGGAATCAAACATATTGGCAACAAATAAGTTAAGAGGAAAATTTGATAGGGATAGAAGGAAACAAAATGCATAAGCTTCATATTTTGATGCTTCAGGAACTAACCCCCAGGTTGATGAATTGACTAAGTTATTCAAGTCACTTTCTGCAGAAATGGAAAAACTAAACCTTGATGGGAGACAAGAAAATAGAAACCCCAAGATTTTGGAAATAGAAACAATTTCAGAAGACAAAATAATGCACCTCAAATTCTTCAAAGAGATAAGAGAAATAGAGAGGATCACAAGGTTCAAACCCCCATCCAAAACAATCTGGTTGATGATGAAGAAGGAGATAATGAGGAAGAGAATAAAGAAATTCATTGTCTAGGGGACACATCTACTTCTCCTCATCTAACTCAATATACTTATGAAGAGTCTCTAATGAGTAGTCAACTAAATGAGTTAAGTAAAGGAGAGAAAGCAAGTGAAACTCAAAACAAGTACAATTTGAGGTAAGAACAAAATGAGGGAAATCCTAGTACATCTAATCAGCCCAAAAAATTAGATACTTCTACTAAAACAGTGGTTGCACCAAATACAAGAAGTAGGAATAGAACAATCATCCCATAATTAAAGCTTTTGTTCAAGAAACCAAGGAAATTATGAAATCCACATCTTCTTTTAACTTTGAGAATGAAATCCAAAAAATAAAAATTCCAGTCCCATTCCTAGAGTTGATAAAGAATGAATATTTCAAGAAATCCATTTCTAAAACACTGGAGCTTGAACTTTCTTTCCTTTCAACAGACTCAGTTAACTTGCAGGATGAGAAACTTGCAGTTATATTGGGGCCACTAGCAGAAGACAAAGATGACACCTCTCCTCCTTTTTACACCTCATTGAATGTACATGATAAAATCTTGCACAATTGCCTTATGAAATCAGGTGCATCCCATAACTTAATGCCTAAGTTTTTCATGGATGAATTAGGTCTGGAAATCACTAAAGCATATCATGACCTGCATTCCTTTGACTCGAGAAAGGTAAAATGCCTTGGGGTGATTAAAGTTTTGGTGGTTACTCTCTTTCAACTACCTATGAAGAGTATAGTCATGGATATTGTAGTTGCAGATGTTCCCCCCAAGTTTGGGATGTTATTTTCCAGATCAAGGATTAAATGTTTGGGAGGGACATTGAAATCGATCTCTCTTATGCTACTATACTAGTCTTTGGGGGTGAACACAAAAGGTTGTATAGAGAAGCACAACTGGCATATATTATTAGCGATGAAGGAAATCCAACAAACCATCCTATCTATGTCGTTGACACCGATCTGGGATCTAAAATTTTTCATCTTTCTAATTTTCCTCAGTCACCAATGGAAGTTAAAAAGCAATCACCAACAACATGTGAGACACCCAGACAAGGTGCCCAAACTTGGAAAATGTATTTTGATGGTGCATCTTCCAAAGATAGTGCTGGTGCGGGAGTTGTGTTCATTTCTCCTTCTCAAGAAGTCATTACCTTGTCCTTCAAACTGGAATTTGAAACCACAAATAACATTGCAGAATATGAGGCCCTAGTTTTGGGGCTTAGGGCTGCAAAAGACATGAAAATTGAAAAATGATTAGTTTTTGGAGATGCATAGTTGATTGTGCATCAAGTCAAAAATATATATCAAGCAAAGAATCCAAGATTGAGAACTTATAGGAATGAGTTATGGGGCCTTATTGACAATTTCTTCTTAGCTTACAACATATCATTTGTTCCCAAAGAAGATAATACATTGGTTGATTCCGTAGTTGTTTCTACTAGTAACTTTAAAATCCCACTACCTCCTAAACTTAAGTATGATGTTGAGGTAAAATATAGACCTTCTATACTTGATAATGTCAAGAATTGGAAGGTTTTTGAAGATGATCTTGAAATAAAGAGATTTCTGGAAACATTAGAGTAATTTTCTGCTCTTCATATTGACCAAGATCCAGATGATAAGAAAAGTCCACATGCTAATAAATTCCTGAACAATATTGCAGATCACAAGATTGTCCAGTTGCCTAGCAATCATATTCCTAAAGGATTAGTTCCCTTGGAGATATTATTTGATAACAATGATGTGGCTGCAAAAGTGAGAGGTTGATCCGGATTATTTTCGGCACGAAATGAGAGCAGAGATATAATAAAGAAATGCACAGAGATATTGCAGATATTTAATAATATAATAGAAATGTATCAGAGAT
>CBVK0101491267.1:0-16564 GCA_900067695.1 Picea abies
CTCGATTTTCCCTTGCATAGAGGTTTTCAAGTGGCTAATCGACCATAAATATGTGCATGAGTGCTTGATCAACGATGAGAATTGAGGGTGTGTTGGAGTTTTCCTCTCGACAGAAGTCCATAAGTACTACAAAATCAGAGACCTCGAGGAGTGGCTAAACACAAACTTCTCTGTGAAATTCTATGAATTCCATGACACAAGTCGGTTGACGACCTCATGGTGGAAGGAGGAAAATTTTTTTACAAACTGGAGAAGTGGCTGGTATGGAACAATCAACCTGAGAGAACTATACATCTATTTAATGTCTTTCATCTGTCGACTATATGGGGAGAAGGACTGCTCCAAGTTTTCAGAAGCATGGATGCCCTTGGCATACACTCCAAGTTTTCAGAAGCATGGATGCCCTTGGCATACACAGTGGTGATCTCCGGAAGTACCTTCAATTGGGGAGTGATGATTTCTAAAAAATTGAGCATCTATGTATAGCAAGCTCAAATGTCGAAAGAAGGGGAAGCACCCTCTTTCCACTTGGCCTCATACATGCTTGATGTGATCTGTGCAAGAAATTTCTTAGTCGACATGAATTTAAGCTAACATGTTGTGGAGCTCCCTGTTCATGTTTATGTCATCATACTTTGGGAGAACAGGTACAAAAAATACTATGCACTCATTTGTGATGAATTCATAACTTGTATTTATTTTATTATATCTAAAAAATAATGCCCAAGATTCTCCGCAACAGCCAAGAAAATGGTAGCAAAGGTAGGCCCCTGGTATCTGGATGAATGATCAACCTATATCAGGGTGTTTGGGGCCACCTTATCACTTCTTAAAATCCACGATCACGTCCTAGACCATCTTATTGTGGGATAAATATGCTATCATACCATCCTGGAGGGCTATAATGCCACACTATTTAAAGACAAGAAGTAGGCTTTCATACCCTACAGTTTCCACATGAGTTTTTATATGGTAAAGGGCACTGCTCAAGATAAATAATAAGGGTTGAGACAAATTGAATTTGGGTTCTTGATAGGTTGATTCTGCAAGAACGACCCTAAATTCCTGGTCCTCCAACATGCTTCATAGGTATCATCCTGTTGGCTCTATGCGCATGATAAATTTGAGGATGAAATGTTCACAGAGAGCGCTCAGGACTAGGAGGAGGTAGTACAGAGCATGTCCAACCTGAATATGACTAGGTTCAAGCCCATGAGCATGGATGAACAAATGGAAACAATAGAGCATTCAGCTCAAGAGGCCCTCAGGGTTCAAGAAGAGATTAGAGCAACATAAACTATAGAGGCACAAAGAAGAGGATTGCTCTTCCTAGAGGGGGCACAAAGAATCATCGATCAGTTGTAGAATGATCTTGATATTGTAGAAATGTCTAGGATTCTCACTGTTGACCCAATCATAGGTAGAGGAGATTCGAGTGGCTTAGAACTAATACAACTTGAAGAAATCACCAGGCCCAAAAACCCTCAAGTTCCATCACCGCAGATCATATCACTAGGGGGAATTTCAACCCAGCCTGAGATACCAAGGACACCAGGTAGGACAAGTGTACCTAACCCATTTTTATACTTAATAACCATCTACGATGATGAGGAGAGTTTGTAAGTTTCCCTAGTGACTCTGGTGTAGATTACAAAGGAAAAGGATCCCGAGAAGGAATCTTCCCCGGGTCTCAATGCTTCAATTCAAAACCTTCCGCAGAGTGACCATGAGGTCAAAAGTGTCTTAGACACTAAACTACTTGACTTTCCAGGAACCCCAATAGATAGTTCGAGGGATGTGCTAGGATTGGGTGACCAGGGAGAGGAAATATTACAACAAGAAATTGACACTTCGACAATCAATTACCAAGTAAGTACCAAACCTACCCCTAGTTCTTCATTTTTGGTCGATACCTCACCAGTAGATGAGAAACAAATGGAGGCCAAGACATTGGGAAATATGGAAGAAGTTTAGGAACCCATCCTAGAATAGGTACACACATACGAGAGCCTAGGAAATACTCTAACCTGGGGAGAAAAACAAATCTCTGAACAAGTTGATGAGGTCATAGATATACAAGCGATCACTTATGACCAAAAGAGAAAAGTCATTGTGAAGAGAACCACTAATAAGAGGAGGCTTACATTGTATATTTATATTCTCATCACCATAGAGGAGAAGTTGCTCAACACAGAACATGCCAAGACATCTAATCTTATCAGCTCAGGGATGGCTATCACAGATGCCACATTGGATAGAGAAAAAAGGGGTGAAAAGGAGCTAGCCGATGTGCATAAGGAGTTGGATCATCTACGCCATTTGGTAAAATACCATTAGGACTCCACACAAGCCATGATGTTTTTGAGAAGTGAGTTACAAGACACCTATGCCAAATTCATGAATGAATGACGCCTTTTCACTGCAGGAATAGCCGACTTCCAAGAAGACACCCTTATGGCACACCGGCCTACAAGGATGTGGAAAGGTGGTGTGAGAAGGATCAATAAGAAGTGGAAAGGATAGATTACATTAGTGCGGTTCAACATTCAGGTGTTGAGGGACAACAACATAGATTGGATTAGGAAAGCGACTGAATACTAGGTGAAAATGGCCTAGGAACCTCAGCGGGAGATTCAGGAGAAATGGGTTGATTGCGAAAAGAGTTGGGTAAAGATTAATTGGGAGATGAAAGACATTCGCCTCCTATAATTTGACTCACTCGAGGACTTTGATGACCTGCATCACATAGTCAAGCAACATGAAAAACATGACTTTGCATGGACAACAGAGATAGCAAAGGTGGTGAGCATGGTGCCAGGTTAGGTACAACAGTTCATGGAGTGTCTGATCAAGGCTCGAGAAGTTTTACAATGATTAAGTGTCAAAATAGTCAAGTACCGAGTATGTGAAGTAGAATTGAAAGAAATCATTTTATCCCCGATGGATGGACATAGGTTTTTGTATGCCAACACATGCGAAGAACTCTTCATCAAATGGTCAGAGTATGAGAAGAGTCATCTACTTTAGTGAAACTATTTGATGATTCTTAGAATACAGAGAGATGAAAGTGACATGTGGAGATATTTTGTTTTACTTAGCTGCACTTTTAATAGCAATTTTTAGTTAATGATTCATTATAAATAAGAGGATTGACCTTTTCATAAATATTGATGGTTTTTGCGAAGACCCTCACTTTTGGAATTCTAAATAACTATTTCCGAACTACCTTAACTGAGAAGTTTCGTTTAGGACCAGAGACAAACTTCTATTTTTCATCAAAGGTGTTGTGTGATTGTATTTGAGGAGGAATTACTTCCAACTTTATTTCATGAATGGATGTTGTAATGACTAAGATTTTCTGAATCTATTGATAAGTTAGTTGTTTCAATATTTTTTGTAGTTCTTGTCTCTAATGATAAAAGAAAATCATTGTGTTAATGCGTGATTAATGTTAGAGATAAGGAAACTATTTTTCTTGCCATGATTTTATTGCATGTATGTTTTTTTTCAATAATTGTGTCTCATTGAATAATTAAAATACCAGCAAGTTAATGTATTAGTACTAGGCTCGTCACAGGTGTGAATATATTTGTCTGCATGCTTGAGCACTAGGGTTATCCCATTCTCAACCTTCTTTAGTAGTTAATAACCCCCCCTTTTACCAGTTGGTTTATATTAGCACACATATTTTAATTAGACCTATCTAATCAAAGAAAAGACAAAAAGAGAACATTTACACTGAAGGAGGATTTTTCATAAGAAGATATCATGTCAATCACTACATAAATCCCATTGATAAATTGGGTGGATCGAAATATTTGGAGAACCATTCACCATCAAACATTGCATAATCTAATTGGGCCTCTGTGGCGGGTTTGGTTCTTGTTGTTCAATTAAAGGGATTTAGGACCCCTCAACACTACCTTACCTACAAAAAGGAGCTCTATGCCGTAGTAAAAGTTTTCAAAAAGTGGAAGCACTATCTCATGGGAAAGGAGACCATCATCCACATATATCACCAACCACTACAATATTTTCAATCCTAGAGTAAGCTATAAAAAACCAAGAATTACAAGGGGATGGGTTTTTTACAACAAGTTCATCTAGTCATCAAGTATAAGAAGCGTAGAACAAATAAGTTGGCAGACATGATTTCAAAACCACCCACATCCAACATTATATCTTTGAGAACTCTGATGCACATGGAGCCTTTTATTCATGATGCATACAAAAACGCATACACAAAAGATGAAGACTTCAAGGAGGTGTTTCAACAACTACAATGCCAAATTCATATAGAATAAGGTGATGAAAAGGATGACTATTATTTCCGGAATGGTTTAATCTACAAAATTGACAAGCGTTGTGTCCCTAAAGGTGAAAAAATGCAACTTATCAAAGAGTCTCACACCTCCAAGGTTACATTACATTTTTGTGTTGGGAAGACAATTGCCAATTTACAAAGGTATGTGCACTGACCCAAAATGCAAGAAGATGTAGCATGATTCATTAGAGGATGTATACATTGTTGTATTAACTAGCCCATTAATAGGAAGAAAGGTCTATACCATCCCTTACCTATACCCACTTGACATTGGGAAATAATTTCCAAGGATTATGTGGGAGGTTTACCAACCACACGGAACATACATGACTATTTATTTGTGCTAGCTGATAGGTTCAACAAAATGTGCATTCTCATGCCTTGTAAAGACCATTAGGGGATGAGAAGAAAAATGTTTTTCTTAAAACCACTATGAGCAGAAGGGGTTCCATTATTTTTCATTGCATATTGTTCCATAGCTGAGAAAAACATCTGAGAGTGGTATTATGTGGGAATAATAGAGGAGGAGAGATTATGTAGTAGCCATATAGGCCACAAGTCAAATGAAACTCCATAGAGAGTGCCTCTTTCTTTGTAGTTGCATCATTTCTTTACGAGAGAAAATAGAGGAGAGAAGCCTCACCTTCTAGCCGGGTTTTCTCATGTATTGGGTTTCCCAAGTGATATATTTAATTTTTTTTTGGATGGTGTGAATGTGTTTTACTTTTCTCTATTTTTCTGTGTTTTATCTATTTTATCAATAACTAAATATTCTGTATATCTAAAGAAAATTAACGTTAATAGTAAATATTTCATTATTTTATTAGATATGTTGTAACAAATTGTGAATATGTGTTTGAAGTTGTAATAAAGGGGAACATAATACAATATAATCAAATTCCATTTCATATCACCATATTCCAGTAATAATGTAATGTAATGTAATGAAGTGCCATGTTCTACTAAAAATTCAAGATGATTATCTTTGGGGCTCATTTCTTGATGGATAAACCATTGGGGTCTTGTATTCACAATGTAATATTCAATAGAGTTATTTAGTTGTGAAGATTGTCTACTGGAAACATTTTGATGTATGAATATAGGGTTCTTGTATTCATAATATGGTTTATCGTAGTATTATTGCATCTCTAAGCTTGGTTGGGACAACTATATGCTTGTCACATTTTTTTTGTATTGTCCATATGAGGATTTTGTACACTATTGTTGATATGTAAATTTTCATAGATATTCCATTGTTTCAATTCCATGACATTTATTTCCGACGACGATCATCGGGTTGTGATGGCCATCGACCATTCAACAACATTTTCCATTCCATGACATTTCTTCCCGATGATGACTGTCAGGTTTTGATAGTCGTCAGCCATTTCATTCTGATGGTTTTTGGACATTCCACATCATTTCCCATTTGTATCTTCATTTTGTATCTCCCTTTCCAATGATGATCGTCGAGATCTGATGGTTGTTGGGATACTTTGCAACAACTTCCTTTCCACGACATTTATTTCTAACAATGATCATCGGGCTCTAATGCTCATCGACCATTTCATTTTGCATCATTCATTTTGTAGCATCTTTCCTTCCCAATGATCATCGTCGAGCACTGATGGTCTTCGACCATTCTGTAGCACTTCATTTTGTAGAAACATTCCATCACACCTCATTCGTTCCATAGAACCTCATTCCATAACACCCCATTCCGTAGCACTTCATTCTGTAGCATCCCATTCCATAGCATTTCATTCTGTAACACCTGATTCTGTATCTTCTCATTCTATAACATCTCATTTAGTAGCATCATACTGTATCATCCCATTTCATAACACTCCATACTCAAATGGTTCTGGGTGGTGAATGAAGATAAGGATTCAATCTTGATGGCTTGACTTTGATGGGGTTAAATAATCCTAAAAAACAAATGAATGATCCTAAGTACGAGCTACATGATGGTGATGTATTCATGAAGGGGAGGAGGGGATTCCAAGAATGAGGGAAGGCTTGGCTTAATGGTAATTCAAAATTGAATTTACCTTGAATTTAAGTTGCAAACCAATGGGAGGAACCAAAAAAAAAATGAAAAACAAATGTTAAAAATAAAATGAAACTAAATGAAATTATCTGTGTGAGTGTAGACACATAACCTAGGACTTAGGGGAAGAAGGGAAAAATAAAAACAAAATAAAAATAAATAAAGGATAATAAACACACACACACACACACACACACACACACACACACATCAAAAATGAAAAAGGTTTTAGGAAAAATACACCATGTGAAAATAGTCTACCCATGTAAAACAAATTTTACCCATCTAAGAACATTTCTAACGTAAAATAGATTTTTCCCACATAAAAAGAAATGGATATCAAGGGTTACTTTTGGGAAAACCATAGGAAATACAAAACCATAGTTAAATACCAGTGCAGTAAAAACCACCTGTTTTTGCAAAACTAATGGAAAAATACAAATGAAAAGGAATACAGAAAAATAATAAATAAAAGTAAAAATAAAAACAAAAACAAAAACAAATAAATAAATAAAATAAAAATATAAAAAGTATGTACAAAATAATAATAAAATAAAATTTGGAAAATGAGGCCAAGTTACACATGAGTCATGGTTCCAGATAAGGATCAAGGTCATGGCTTCATAAATACAAAGGTAATAGGAACAAAATCGATCGAGGTTTGGGCAAGACAAGGCTTAGTCCATAGTTCTGACTATTGGCTTCAAATGATAGATAAGATCCACAATAGAGAGAGGTCTAAGAAAGAGGAAGAAGATAAAAGGACTCCCCACATGCATTTCAAGGATGAAGTGGAAATGAAGTGGCCCTTTCAACCTGCTCCTACAACCATAGAAAATACAAGATTAGTTATGCGATTAAGAAGACACTTTTCATTATACCATAAACATTACATTCCATTCCTTCAATAGAGTTTATGAATGAGTATTGGGATTGTTCAAATATAATCATGGGTGGATGTAGATAAATTTCTTGAAATTTGCATATGCTAAGTCTCAAACTCAAAATAAGAATTAGTGATTTTGCGATTGAAACTTAGAGTTCAAAACTGAATAATATGATCAAGACATTAAGCAGAACATGCAAGCAAGAGGATGCATAATTCATATGTGTTTTTCATTAATGTTTCCACAAACTCATTCATGTCATACAATAGAACACCAAACTATGCAACCACATATGATCATAAAGAACTTTGAAATGTGCAAAATGTCCCAAAGATAATGTGTCAATGTCGACAAAAACATCATAAGTTAGGAAGCATCATGAAGACATTTGAAATAATGAGATCAAAAGGAATAATTAACCTCCATAAAAGACAATCATCAATCAAGATCAAACCCCCAACTCTCTCAATGTAGGTAAGGAATTAACATTAGTTGTAAGCAATAAAGGATTAGACATTAAAGTTCAAATTTTAGTAGGGGGCCTCTTTGCTTTCACCTATGAAAGAAAAAGTAAAAGGGGGTTGTTGTGGCCTCAACAAGGTCATAACTCAACATTACAAAATAAAGGATAAGGTACAAGAGGAAGACATGTCATACATCATACACAATATAATCACTTGATTCAGATCAAGAGGAGCAACACAAGGACATTTTTCTCAAGTCAAATGAGAAGAGAGAACATTTCGGTAGCCACATGTATTGATCATTCTACAGTTGTAGTAGATCATAGTTTTAGGTACTAGCGGTTCTATAGCCGCAATTATTGTTAGTTTAATAGTCACAATATATTGGAGCCACAAGTATTGGTGGACACACTAGAAACATAAATGTCAACAACTTCACCTTTCATGTGAGAAACTACTAAGTGTGTGGGTGGTTCCCATGTTACATAGGATCTTCTCACCATCCAACATGCAAGAATAATCATTGATTAACCACTTTTTAAGTGAAGGTCTGATTACTATCACAATATTCCAAAATCATCATGATTTATCTTCAATAGGGACCTCCAATTCTTCTCATGAGTAAGGAAAGAGATGCAATATGATTCATGCATTTATCTAGTGCAAGGTGTTTTTTGTCAATGGCCCAAGAAATAGTTCACAAATAGTAGAGACAAGAATATGAGTAAATACCTACAAACCTAGAATAGTATAACATTTTAAAAATCATTTACAACCCTATGTTCATAGATTCAAAGCTTGTACAGTTTGAGATTCTCCGCATTCACTATTGAGTAAATGCACATATATAGGGATAGAATGAGTCTATAGGATTTATCTCCTACCTTCTCCAATATATCTAAAGGTCCATCACATAGCCTTGATCTTCTTACCAGGACCTTGTAGTCTTTCCTTGTTCAGTTGCATCCAAACTCTATCTCCCACTTTGAATGAATTCTCGGTTTTGTATTGATCATGTCTATCCTTCTATTTTTCCTATGACTTCTTCAACATCTCCTCTACTTTCAAATGGATATTCCTAATATTCTTAACAATTTTTTCTTCTCTCAATGCATCACTTGTGATGTTCTCCCTCACTCCTCCTTGTTGTCCATATACAACATATAAGGTTAAAGGTGGAAAATATCCAAAGAAAGTTTCAAAAGGTGACTTACTAGTAGAAGTGTGGACTACTCTATTATAAGAGTGATATATGTAGATACCATTTTCATCCCAAGTCTTTGGATGCTTATAATTGTAACCCCTCAAAAGCTAAACCAAATTCTTGTTGACTACTTCTGTCTTCCCATATGTCTGTGGATGAAATGTTGTAGATCTCTTCAACTTACTGTCCATGTTCTACCATAATTTAGTCCAAAATGTACTAAGAAGTCTAGTATTCCTGTCTGAGATGATGCTTCCTGGTATCCCAAAGTGCAACCAGACCTGTTCAAATAACATGTTTATTGCTTCTTGTCCTTTGATGGAATTTTTACAAGGAATGTGAATGCACAACTCGTTGAACCTATCAACTACCACAAAAAAATAGTCATGTGTCTTCCTGGTTGTTGACAAAACTTGGACAAAATCCATGGAAATGCTTTCCCAAGGTCGAGTGGGTACGGGTAAGGGATGGCATATACCTCAATTTCTCTTACTAGGATTACTTGTAAAACAAAGTATACATCCTCTAATATATCATTCTACATTGTATTTCATTCTGGGATAGTACACATACCTCTATAAGTTGGAAATTGTCTCCTCAACACCCAAATGTCATGTGATATTGGAGGTGTGTGCCTCTTTGATAAGCTACAATCATTCACCTTTAGGGACACAAAGCTTGTCGAGATTGTAGAGTAACCCATATTGGAAATGATATTCAATATTTTTGTCACCTTATTCTATATTAATATGGCCTTGTAGCTATAGAAACACCTCCTTGAAGTCCTCATCTTTTGTGTATGAATCTCTGTATGGACCATGGGTAAAAGGATCCATGTACGTTAGAGTTAAATATTTCATAATGATATCATGTAGGCCTTCCTCCTTTTATCAAATATTCTCCCATGGCATATATGTTTTAGTCTATATTGACTTCAAAAGCATTTTTCAAGTTTGTTAATGAGAGGATTGGTGCTTGACTGATATTTCTTTTTAGTTCATCAAAATCCTTCTACCGATTCTTCCACCACTAGAAACTCTTACCACTTGTTGTTATGATCTGGAGTGGTGTATATGTTGTTTTTCTTCATATGATATATGATCGATATATTATTACAATGATGTGTGTTCCATATATAGGGAACATATGGTGACCATCCATGAAAGGATGCATCCCTTGGATAATCAATAACTATTTATTATTATCATTTAGTTATTTTATATAGTATTTAATAATCAATAATTATATTACTAATTATTAATCTAAGAGAATGTCTTCCGAATGTTTTCCAAACATCAACACTCCCTCTCAAGGAGGGAGACATCCTGCATCATGCCAAGATTGTCTCTGAAGTATACAAACTTCACCCTAGAATCATGACACTTGTTTGTCAGTGTTAGGAGACGTCTCTCTCCCATCTAAACCAAGGAGAAATTCCTTTTGCATCTCTCCCTCTGATCTAATTGACTCTCTCTAAGATCAAGCTCACTACGGGTCCTCATTTAATAGCATATATCATCTTGAGTCTTTATGATTCCTTGTTAAATCACCATGGCTAGGACAAAGACCACACCAAGATCTTTCACCATAGGTACATACTTGGGAGTGAATGTCAACCTGATGTTAAATGACATGTGGAAATCACTTCAAGCACCTCGATTCCATATTATTCCTTTTCATGATCAAGGAAGGACTATGTCTGGGCCCATTTACCACAAGTGCACCTTTATGATAAATGTATCCTATATCCCTTGGTTAGAGAGTGCCTCTTTCTTTGTACTTGCATCATTTCTATACCAGGGAAAAGAGTGTAGAGAATCCTCACCTTCTAGTTGGGTTTTCTCCTGTAATGGTTTCCTAGGTCATATCTTGTATGTATTTTTCGATGGTGTGATTTTGTTTTACTGTTCCCTATTTTTCTTCATTTTATCTCTTTCTTGCATAAGGGGAAAAATTAATAATTAAATATTTTGGAAATCTAAAGGAAAAATAACCTTAATAATAAAGATTTCAGTTGTTTATCATATATGTTGTGATGAACTATTCTAGTGGAATATCAATGGTAGTTTACAAATCATACGATGTCCTAAACGAAGATCCATCTTAGTTAATAATTTTTCTCCATGCAATTCATCTAATAATTCATCAATGGCAGTGATATAAAACTAATGCTTTACACCTTGACTTCGATTTTAACAAGATATTTTCTGACAATGCATGTGAATTATATGAGAAATAAAAAAAAAATCAAGAATGAAGAGAATTTGCAGAAAACACAAAGAGATCAACCATCAACAGATTGAACACCATAAATTGATAATAGAGTTCGACAAATCTGTTTGTCTCTGGTCCTTTAGCTGCAGTGTGGGAGGCTTCTTTATTATTCCTCAATGATAAAAAAAATACTTTCAAATTACATCACTCATTTCTATGATTGACTCAGTTGTACTATTTTATGTCTCAGGAACCTGATGCAACAAACGACACTCAAAAAGGCAGAGTAGAACTATCAGAATAAGCCTCACAAGCTCAACTACTCTTTTGCCTTCGCTACCTAAATCTTCTTCAAGAGTCACTTGTGACTTGTTTCAAAACTACATAATACTTGTTTTATATAGTATTGGGTTTGGGCATCACATCCCAACTTCCTCCCAATATTTGGCCTCAATATGGGCTCAAATCCTTCAAAATTGGGAAAACACCCATTAAAAAGGCATTAAATCATAAAAGATTTAATAAAAATCTTATTATATAGTTTATAAACCCAATTTTGCACCCAAATTAGGTGCACTCCCCCTTTCTTTGGGATCCTGGTCATATGGAGGTGCCATGTGGCAAAGCACTAGGTGTCGCACCCATTTTCTCGTCGGCTCTCGGTCGTATGAGCCCACGTGGTCGAGTGTTAGAGCTTTTCCCCTAGTCTTTGGCCCTTGTTCATGAACGTTCCCACCCTATTCGGTAGGTATACCCCACCGATCGGGCTCACTCCATATGCTCGCCATGGTGACCATAGAACTTTGGGCAGTGGTGGTGGTGTCAAGTCCCTCCATTCCGACTTCTTGGTTAGTGAAGATACATTAGGTTGTTGCATGGCTGGGAGGTGAGGAGGTCGATCCACCAGAAGGCCAAACAAATTTTGACCTAGGTCTTATTGGCTTGATCTGGGGTGCCATGTGGTGCCCTATGATTGGGCCATGTGTCATGTTCTAATTGGCTCATACAAACTAGTTAACTGCACAGTCATCGATCATGTCAATCACCAACTTAGTTGCACAGTCAGCACCCCTACCATGTGTCATGCCCAAAGGATGCCACCTATCAATCTGTACTATCATGTGTCCTCATATTACTTTCCACGTGTCATCCGTACAACCACATGTCAACTTTTTACCAGTCCAAATTGACCCCTGAAAATACCAAATTTACCTACCATGTGGAATGCTTTGGTGCTGCCACATCATCATGACATCATGTTGACATCATGTTGACATCATTTGCCACCTATCATCCACATCATATTTGTACTTTCCGCATGTTATTTTGATGTAATACTGATGTCAGTAGTGCAAACTGTTGACTTTGAATTTTTGCATGTTTGGGAAAAACTTTAGAAGGCAATATCTTCACTATACGAAGTCCATTTTCAAAAAAGAATATAGTGGTGGAATCAAAATGACGAGCACTACACAATGGTGTTGGTTTCATCAGAATAGGAGAAATTTGAATTTTTGTCTTTTTTGGATCCATTTGGATCACACCTCCCCACTGAGACCTTTTGGTCATCCAAAAGGTTATTACATCAATTGACTACATCATTACATTAATTGACTAAAATAAAAAATAAATAGTCTTGACTCAATAAAACATTAACTAGACTCAGTAAATGATTTCATGGATCAAATCACTTTTATTCCATCAAGTAGTCTAGACATTGAATCGATGAAATATTTACATATGTGGCATAAAATATGCCTAGTTCCAAGCATATGAACCATCTCCTGCTAATGGAGTTTCTTGGTTGTTCTTATGCTCTTCTACAACATCCTTCTTCTACTCTAGCACTTCAGGATTTTTGGAGTGTCTCAACTATGGATGCATCTTCCAACAACTATATTCACAATGCTCATTCCTTTGACAATGTGATAAATAATTTCATTCTAGGATGACTTTAATGAAGCCTTTCCTAGACTGCATTGAATCCCCATTGGATTTTCCCAACTCTTGTCTTGGCTGTGTTGAATTCACATGTGGATTCTTCTTGACTTGTAGTGTTGCATCATCCTGTCTTGGCGTACTCCTTGTCACCATAATCTTCTTTCTTTATACCTTTTTCTTTCAGCATACTGCAACAAAATGGTTATGACTGATGCAATATGTACATGTAATTATTCTTTTAATAACTTCCATGAACCTAGCATGTTCATCAGTAAAGGTAGGTAAAGGAGATTTATACCTTTCTATGATTTTATCTTTCTTTTGCAACTCATTGTTCTCATCACTATTGGCTTGAGATTCTTGATTGCCTTTACAAGTTTGAATCCATGATAGTTTTAGTTCTAGATGTCGATCCCAAAAATGGTCAACATCTTGTCTGAACTTCTTACAATGTGTACAACAAACCAATGGATTGTTGTCATCAGTAGACATGTCTCTGTATCACAATCCTTCATGGAGTGGTCATTCTCACACCTCGATAGGATTATCTTTTCCTTGGCCACGCTTTCCAATACCTTGTCATTTCATGTATCCAAACTTGGATAGCATCTTCATACCAATTCCTTAGGTATTCTTTTCAAAAGTGGCAATATCTTGATCACCTCACTCCAGTTCCTGATTAGTTACAAGAGAATATGGAGTATATTGAGTACTTTCCGCTGGCGAGGAAAATATGCCCATGGCCTCTCCTACTGACTACTCCTCAACTGGAGTAGTGGGAGTATATGAATCCTCCTCATATAATTTCCCATGGAATGGATAAATTTCATCATCCTTGACAAGACTCAGACTCCTAACAAAAGGACTTCTTCCAACTGGTCTTTCTTCTATTGTTAACATCAATGTTCGCAACCTTTCCTTGTCTTCTTCGAGGATTTGTACCAATCTTCTCAGCTTGGCATTTTCTCTCTAAATATGTTTATTGATATCCTTGATTTCCTATATTCTATCTCTCTTCAAGCATTTCCCCATGTTTATTCACAATTCCTCATGTTGGCCCTCGACCAAGTTTTGGGGAAACCTTGGTCAGATTTGGTCCACTTTTGGACTTCGACACGTTGGTCAAAGAAGGAGAACCCAGGAAGAGCTGAGATAATGGATATCACTTATTTTGTGGGCTATGTGGACCCAACAAGGGGTCCTCTAGGGTTTTTGTAATGGGTTTTGGGATGTCCTCCCATGGGTTTTTCCCATGTTTAGGCTTAATTGTAAGGGTTTGTAAAAGTATAAATAAAGAAGAATGTATTGTAGAAGTAGTAGTTTTTGGAGCTAAGTGAAAAAAGTTAGAGTTTATTTGTGTAGAGGAATGTATGTGCGTTAAGTCTCTGTGCTCGATAGAGGGTTGACTATGTGCCTTGACGTAGTTTTGGAAGGAGGATCTGGTGCTTAGTACACATATATCCTATCTAGTGTGAATATCAACTATGTGGCTCAGTGCACAGGAGTGAATGAATGTAAAATTCCGAAGAATAATAAAGAGGTGAAGCGGCTGGTGGACGTAGCCCCACACTGGGGTGAACCATGCATATCTGGTGTATTTTGGTTTTCTTTTTGTTGTGTTACTTTTGTTAAGAATCTTCTTAATTCTCTGATTATGATGTATAATAGATAGATCTATTGTTTCTTAAAGTTATTTACTTGTGTTAAGGATAAAGGAATGCTAGGTCTAACTTATAATTCTAAGTGCTAGGTGATCAGGGTATATAATCATTCATTTTTACTGTGTTGATCTATCTTTGGTTATGCTCTGTGATGTTAACAAACTAATGCATGTTTCTTCCTAAGTGTTAGTAGACTATTTTACGAAGTAATCTTATCACAGATATGTGTCCCAGATAGGTTACAAACACCTGCATCATGTAACCCCCCTGCTTCTACCTCAAGTGAGACTTTACCTGCTTCCTAGGTGTTGCTGAAAGGGTTGGTAGTAGGGGTTTTGTTGGTGCGTTGTTAAGTGTTGAACCCTGGGTCTTCCCCTGTGCCAAAAAATGGTTCCGTTTCCTGGACCTGAAACTGTGATTGGTGGGAACTGAAGTAAAGAAAAAGAGAATCTTTCTACGTAGATTTGTTTTTGAAGTGCACAATACTCTACTTTACTTGCAAATATTTGTTCTAAGAAAGTAAGTTGATCTAAAGAAAAGAGGTAAGATCCTCAAGAGGTAAAGCTTTGTGCTTTGGCAAGAGAAAGATAAGTGAAAATGTTTGTTTTGAAAGCATGAACTTAAGTATGTTTAATAGATTTTGTCCTAGTGTGAAGGCTAGGGTGCAGTTGAAAGAAAGAGTTGATTTGAGTAAATTTAATGGAAATGAAGAAATATATATTATTCCTATGCATAACAATATTTTTTGGACTAATAAGTGGATGCAGGAACCTAGATTTTTTTTTTGCAGATTGCAGGTCCAACACTATGATCCTAGAGGATATGCACACTACATAAAAGGTTGGGGAACATTCAAAAGAAAAAGAGGATTGACATTGTGTTATAATTGCATAATATCGGGACATATGGCTAAGGAATTTCCTAAGGTAGGCCCTATTTGTCTTTGTTGTAAGGTTGTTGGTCATGAGGTTGAGGATTGTCCAAGGATTATTGCTTAAGAAAAGGGATATTAACTCCAGACCCTTTGAGGGCACCTCAACAGTGCGAAGTCACTGCGCTAGGGGAAGATAAGAATACAAATGGAAAGAGGATTCCAAAAATAGTTATAGAAACTCAGATAACAAGAAAGAAGGCAAGGAATCTTCATAAAAACAAGACTAAGTTGGAAAATCTATAAGAAGTTACATAAACTAGATGGAAGAATTCACAGATTGGAACCTCGGAGGAGGAAGGTTCGCAGGATTTGAACCTCATTGGAACAACAGGTCCACGCAGAATGGGACTTCACCTTGGCAAATTTATATGACCATTGGAGGTGCCTCGACCGTACTGAGCACTCTACAAGAGGTGCATGACTAGAGGGAGGAGACCGCTAAAAACACAGTAGTAAGAATAAGAGCTCTCTCTGAGGATCTAGAGATAAGGAAGTTGGAAGAACAGTTACAGGAGGCACAACAATAGGCATTTTTAGTGTAGTCGTAGATGAATCTGCTAACCGCATTTAAAAGAATGAAGAGATCCCAAGAGCAACATGAACTACAACAACACATCACTACCCTCTAGGGTAAGGTAATGGAAGTCACGTAGAAGCTACAAATTGTGCAAGATGAAGCTTGCAAGGTGTTCTAAGAGATTGATGGACAGGGCTCGCAACTAGACCAAGTGGTTGTAGCAATAGAACAATGCCTGGAAGGGCTTGTTATAGAGAAAATGATCCAGGAGCTCATTGAGAAGGAGGCTCAAGAGAAGCAACAAGTTGAGGTAGGCTGAGTTAAGATTGAGGCCTTCGAGGAAACATTGTCTGGACCTGAGTGACTCG
>CBVK0101491271.1:0-17137 GCA_900067695.1 Picea abies
GGAAATCCTAATGTAGAAAAAGAATTTTCATCTTTTACCTCTCCTTCAGGGTCTACTTGTTCTTCATGATGCAATCGTTCATTATACTCATCCATGTTTTCTTCTGTCTGCTCCCCTGCTGCACTTGCTCTATCCTCAATGTCTCCCACTGGCTTTTGGACTATCTCCGGACTCCAAACTTATTTTCCCGTTTCAAAAGCTGCTTGGAATGAAGGCTGGGAGTTTTGTCTTCGAAAGTTCGGTCGTTGAGTAGCAGATTCAGACTTTGATAGGATCTCGTCGATGTAAGTCTTTCTTCCTCCTTTTCCTTTTCCCTTGCCACCTGTAGGGTTAGTGTCTTTGGGGGTTTTCATGCAATCTTTTTATCTAAAGAAAAAAATCATAGGTTCTTTTGAAATATATAGCTATCTTCCTCGGCAACGGCGCCAAAATGTTGGTCACTATAATTGCTTAATTGAATTTAAACAACCAAGTGAAACATAAATTATCAACCTAGGGAAGTCTTTTTATTTCAAATATAACCACACACTATATATGCTCAATTCCAAAAGCAACTTACAGTTTTAGTAATAGAAGCTATACTAATCACACTTGCTGAAGTTCTAGATTAAATCACAGGAAAGCAACTTCCCTATTGCAAAAATTAAAGATTAATCTAAGAATCCTGGATTACATTAAAATAATACTTGCAACAGGAAAGAACACTACTTTGTAATCAGAAGACATGACCCTTGCTCTCAAACAGAGACTTCAGTGCTGACACTCCTTCATGGAAACAGTAATGCAGAAAAAGATAACTCTATCTATTAGAGAACAAGACCAATTAGTCCCTTCTTTTCTAAGCAGGAACCTTAAGCCCTAATTCTGTTTAGCGTACTTGTGAAATAGAGATTGCAGAGAGCAGGATGATCTAATCCCTTCCCGTCTGAGCAGGGACCCTTAACCCAGTCTCTGGCTAACAAACTTGCAGCAGTAAATGAAATCTACAGAGGAAAGGATGTTTTGATTCCTTCCTGTCTGAGCAGGAATCCTTGACCCAATCTCTGGCTAGCACACTTGCAGCAGTAAAGGAAATCTACAGAGGAAAGGATGTTCTGATTCCTTCCTGTCTGAGCAGGAACCCTTAACCCAACTTCTGGCTAACACACCTGCAAAAGTAAAGGAAATCTATAGAAGAAAGGGTGTTCTGATTCCTTCCTGTCTGAGCAGGAACCCTTAACCCAATCTCTGGCTAGCACGCTTGCAGTTGTAAAGGGAATCTACAGAGGAAAGGATGTTCTGATTCCATCCTATCTGAGCAGGAACCCTTAACCCAATCTTTGGCTAACACACCTGCAGTTGTAAAGGGAATCTACAGAGGAATGGATGTTCTGATTCCTTCCTATCTGAGCATGAACCCTTAACCCAATCTCTGGCTAACACACCTGCAGTAGTAAAGGAAATCTACAAAAGAAAGGATGTTCTGATTCCTTCTTGTCTGAGCAGGAACCCTTAACCCAATCTCTGGCTAACCTTATAAAATCATCACACAAGATTGCTGATAAACAAAATTACGAAATTCAAATAAACTAAGATAGAGTTCAATGTTTCAGAAAAACGGAATTCATTAACAGTAGTGTTTCAACATATGAAAATCAAACACACATAAACAAAGAACACACTCTACAACTAACAGGTGAATCTTGTGAAGAAGGTGGACCCTCCCTTCTCACAAGATTCTCCTGGAATGGGAAAGCTAGAAGGAAATAATCAAAGCAGTCTTCTATTCATTAAAATGTCATGTTATAATCTGAGAAAAAGAAGTACACGTCCCTCTCTTGCAAGCTTTTCAATACATAAAACTTGTCTGCTCGACTGAAGAATTCCCCTTATTTAAAGAGGGAACCTCCTCGATGCAATATATCTAAAAATTACAATGTATATTTTAGTCGGATCTTCTTTCTAAACCAGAGCAGGATATGATGAATGCATGCATATCTTTGTCATATGTTTAGTATTTAAATTCCGTATGCAATGCATGAATGAGTTATTATATTCTTGGTTAATTGCTGTGGGAATATAACGAAAAGATACCACGAAGGTTAGAATATAAAGAAGAAAACAATAGTTCGTAATACAAATCATAATTAATGGTTCATAATACAGATCCCCTATCTCATGCTCAATCCTAGGCTGTAAACACCCGAGTCTTACAACCGCCCATTTAAAGCTATCTTGGGTGAGACTGCGCAGTGCATTTTGTGTACTGTGTTGTCTTTTGGTTTACCAGAAGGCCCAATATTTTTAGGCTTTGTTGGTACCCTTAAAGATATGAAACCTGGGTCTACGACGCAGGTAGTAGGGAGAGGCCGTCTAGTAGAACCAACAAGAGGCATGTGCAACTGCAGTTTACCTGCAGAATAGGATCCCCCATAGGATATTGGGGAAGATGACTCTTGAGGAGGCCTTCACTGGTAGGAGGCCCGATGTTGAGCACATCAAGATCTTTGGGTGCTTGACCTTTTCTCATTTCCCCTCAGAGATGAGGACAAATCTATACCCACAACCCAATAGGGGATTCTAGTTGGATACTCAGAGGTGTCCAAAGCCTATCACATCTACATTCCGCCACTTAGGAGAGTGGTGGTGGGAAAATATGTCACATTTGAGGAGGATAGGGATTTTTAGATATCTCTTGACTTGAGAGTTGGAGTTGAGGATTATGCAGAGGTGCCAATTTCCTTCCTAGAGGGAGCACAACCTCAGGTCTCAGGTACACCAGTGTCAGGGGTGACATGGTCACCATGCACAACTTTAGGGCCAGAGTCAGATCATGTTCAGTCCGATGGGGTACATACTTCAGATGGGACATAGATTTCAGGATCTTAGAGTGTTGAGATGAGTCCCGAGGTAGTCACTCTTGGGCCTAGTGACCTTACTTCTCTATTGACCACTTCAGGGAAGAGGATACCTAGATGGTTTCAGGAGACCCTGAAGGAGGCCAGAGAGAATGTAGGGGAGCCCAAGAGCCATATCAAAGACATGATAGCTCCAATCGGATTGGGAGCATATTTGGCAGTAGTGACTAGTATCAGGGATACAGAGCCACAAAAGTTTGCGCAGGCATTGGACCAACAGGTTTGAAGAGAGGCCATGGTAGAGGAGTATGACTCCATTGTGTGCAATGATGTTTGGGATGTGGTTCCGAGGCCAGTGGGGAAGTTAGTTGTGACTTCCAGGTGGTTGTACAAGACCAAGATTGCTGCAGATGGAAACATTGAGAAATACAAGGCTCGTTTTGTGGCGTGAGGCTTCTCACAGATTAAGGGAGTCGATTATGACAAGACATTCACACCAGTTGTGAGATACACCTCCATGAAGAGTATCATTTCCATAGCAGCAGAGATGGGTTGGAGCATTCACCAGATGGATGTGAAGACCACATTTCTAAATGGCTTTATTGATGAGGAGGTGTACATAGAGAAACCACAGGGGTTTGAGGTGAGTGATAGGGAGACTCACATGTGTCTTTTGAGAAAGGCACTTTATGGAATGAAGCAAGCTCCCCGATCTTGGTATTCTCGCATAGATACTTATTTACTTTAGTTGGGCTTCGATAAGAGCGATGCTGATCCGAACCTCTATTTCATCATTAGGGGTGAGGACACACTAATTCTCATTTTGTATGTGGATGATTTGTTCATCACTGGAGCTGAGGATCTCATCGCTGAGTGCAAGCTGGGACTTGCATCATAGTTTGAGATGAGTGATATTGGATTGATGCACTACTTTCTAGGTATGGAGGTAAGGCAGGAGGAGGGTCACATATTTCTCGGGCAGGGGAAGTATGTAACAAATATTTTGAGAAGATTTCATATGGAGGACTGTAGACCTATGTCTACACCTATGATCATCAACTGGAAGAATCTTAGTGCTTTAGATAGCCAGTTGGTGGATGCCACAATTTACAGGCAATTGATCGGTTCACTCATGTATCTGGTTAACACCAGACCAGATATTTGTTTTGCCGTGAACACTCTTAGTCACTACATGGTTGAGTCGAGGAGTGTTCACATGGTTGGGGAAAAACACGTCTTGAGGTGCATTGCTGGGAAAGTTGATTATGGCCTAGACTATGTCAGAGGAGATGGAGTCATTTTGATTGGCTACACAGACTCAGACTGGGCAGGATGTGCTGTTGATAGGAAAAGCACCTCAGGGTGCTTCTTTGGTTTGGGGTCAGGACTTGTTTCCTGGTTTAGCCAAAAGTAGAAGTCAGTTTCTTTGAGTTCAGACAAGGCAGAGTATATGGTGTCCAATCAGGCTAGTTGCGAGGCCATTTGGATTCGTAAGATGATGGTTGGTTTGTTTGGTCAGGAGATGCCATTGACTATCATTCAACGTGATAATTAGAGTTGCATAAAAATCTCTGAGAATCCAGAGTTTCGTGATCGGTCGAAGCATATTGAGATCATGCACCACTTCATTCATGACTGGGTTTAGAGAGGGGCAGTTCAGTTGCAGTATGTATTGACAGATGACCAGGTTGCAGATATTCTCACCAAGGCCCTACCAAGGGCTAAACATGTCTACTTCAGAGACAAGATGGGCTTGGTGAGGAACACCTTCCTCGGTAAGAGGGAGTGTTGAGTTTTGTACCCTGGGAGGTGTTCCCCATGTGTTTCTTCTCTCCTTGACACATGTGGGATGGACTATACACTTTGTGCCTTATACTTTTGTTTAACTTCACTTTGACTTAGTAGTTTTAAGTCAAAAGTGAAATTTAGTCATTTATGCCTAGAATGACTATTAATTCACTTGTTGGGTGAATTAGAGACATAAAGTGAACTTAGGAAACTTTACCCAAAGTGGGTTGTTGACTTAGATAATTTTGGTGAGATCTAAACCATTGATTAGATGGGAGATGAGATGATCTCATCCATTGGTTTCTTAGGTTTCCTTTTGGAGGTTCAAGAGGGGCACAAAGGGTGAAGGATGCATTCATTCTTCATTTGATCACTTGGAGAGGAAGACTTGGAGCATTGAGATGAGGTTTGTTGCATGAGGAGGCTAGAGCTTGGGCACTTTATTTCATGGAGGGAGGCATTAAGCTATTGGCCTTGTTTATTTAGTGAGGAGACCTCATTATTGTGGAGGGCGCACTTGCTTATGAGGGAACATTAGTTGTGGGGAGGAATTATACCCATCAAATTGTAGTGAGATTAGTTGCAGAGGGAGGCCATCCAATAGAGCTTCATTCCTGTCGAGGGGTTTCCAGATCTGAGCTCACAATTTGCTTCTGGATTAGTTTCAGTGGATTTGAGAGCTTGTATGTGGGGTACACCTTCCTAGGGCGCATCTAGATCTTTTGGACTTGTATTTCAACCTGGATCAGGCTACTATTGTATCAGGTTCATCTATTTTTTGTACTTCCTATATTCCACCTTATGATTTCCTCATATATAGACATATATTCCAAATTGGTTTTCTCGGGGGGGTGGGTTTATCCAGGGTCATGTTGACTAAAAATACCTGTATACAAAAATGCAAGTGTTAGTCTTTTAGAGATGCTTATTTTCAGCTGTAAAGATCTTTAGGTGTGTTGTATTTATTTTAGTATGCATGTGCTAACTTCGGGTTACTAAAACTACATGCTAGAGCACCTAAAATTGCAAGTACAACCATAACAAATCAACAAGAAGTTCTTGGACCATTGGCTATCCTAAAAAAATAACAAACATATACATAACAGTTGAAACTTAGAGCCAATCTGTGGTCAAAGACAGACTTAGTTGGCAAGCTTGATAGGACCTGAAAATATTCACCAACCACCTATGGATGACCTTTTGCAGTATTCTCATGATGATTTTTTGTCATGACTTGAGGAGTTTAATACTTATTCTTTTGAACACTTGGATTTATTTTATGAAGAAAATTTTCAACCATCACTGTGCTCTAATTTTGATAAGGGTGAGGACATGGTTTCCCTAGAGTAGGATTTTTGTGACAAGAATTTCCAAGCTCCTCTACTATCATCTTGCCATTCTGCTATAGAAATGGTTGGGAGTTCGCCTTGTTATGGTCACTTGCTTGTTAGAAAAAGTTGTTTTCAAACTTTGGTTTGTTGTAGTCCTTTCCAGTTTCACACACAAAATTAATAAGCCTTTGGTTGGGAACACATTTTTTTCTCTAGGCTTGGTTTCATCCCTCACCTTTCTCCCATAGGTTCCTTCTCATCCCTTCTTTTTGACCTTCTGGATATAACCTTGTAGTCGAGGATGAGGATATTTCTTTGTCTGATTTTCTTGGCCCTGTTTTGGGATAGATAGGGCAAGGTTGTGGTGGTACCTCTTGGCATGATTTTGTCCCTCCCTCCCTCCCTCCTCCTTGAGTTAGATTTTATGATTTCTTATGATATGATGCATGCTCTAACTCATGCTATTTTTGTGCTTGAATTATCCTTGCTATGGTTTATGATGAAGCACATAGGTAGATGTTATGATACATTGCTAGCATGGTTGTACTGGTTATATGATTATACCTAGCATCGATATTTCTTAAAGTTAGTGTAGATAGGTAGGAATTTGTATCTTGCATATCATTGTATATATGTTTCATACTGCATATCATAGTAGTATAATTTTCATTTAGCTTAGTTTAGTTTCCAATCATGCTTATGATTTACATGTTCCTTTCTTTGCATATTACATCATTGCTATATCATACTTACATGCTTTCATTGACATGTTAGAATACAATTTTATTTTCAACATTTACTTTTGGATTTTGATTTTTTTTCATAAGAACAAGGGGTGATAGTGCCACTATAGGTACTATAACATTTTTCTTGAGTGTGTAGGTATAGGTCGTGTTGAGGAAAAGGTATAAAGAACCTTACTCAAGCATTTTCAGATTTTGTTTAGCTAAGACAAGATAGTTGGGAATGCCACTTGGGGTTTATAGCCTAAAAAATAATCACTTAATCCACAAGTATCAAGTATAAAGGATCAAGGCTGATTTTATGTTTATAGCAATGTACAATAAAATTGAACAAAGCTATGTGAGAATATACAAAATTCACAATAATTTAAACATGGACATAAAAGCAAAATAAAAAACCATATCATGAAGACACATATGTGAGACATAAAAAAATAATCTGATATTATTTCATTCTGAGATACAAAACTGAGTTCTCTTTTACAAACACCTACGAGAGTAGGGAACAAAGTTAGATTTAGAAGCCTTCGATGGGCACCATACAGAAAGAATCTGACAACACAATAAAACTGAAACTAATGATCTGGATCAACTTGGCACAACATGCTGCCACTTAACTCTGCAAGATATTCTTTATTGGTCATGAAATTTAATTCATAAACAAACAAGAATACACATACTACCAAAGATGAATCAAACACCTTTAAAACAAGCTGCTGAAATATGTGATTTAGTTTTGAATCCTGCTGCCTTCAATAAGATCATGCTGTCATCAAGAGGATTAATATTTCTAGTAAACTCCGAATGAATGAAAACTGAAAATATCTCACTAATATAGAGCAAACCTTATGGTTGTATTTCTCCTTAAATTCTCTCCCAGTTGTCTCTTCATTTGATTGAGATTTTATGCTTCCTCAATAAGTTGAGGTAGTTCAACTACTTTATTTAGTTAAGCCATATTGGCTTAGCTAATTAGTTTGAGAAAAATAATTAATGATAATATATAAATAAGGGTCTTTAATAATAACTAAATAGGTGGGACCCCTTGTGACTCCCGCTTCATATATATATATACTCCATAATAAATATTAGTAGAACGTAATATAATCATGTCCCAAAAAAATAGCATCATATCCAAAACAAAATATATCCATTTTATCCTCAAAAGATGTCTAAATAAAATCTTGTTGTCCAAAAACTTGGTCAAAATAATGAAACACTGTCTTCATTACTAAACAACATAAAAAATCATCAAAATCCATATTTGTTGTGGGAGGCATTTTGCCTCTTTTCACTGCTGTCCTCTCTCGACTTTTCCGTGGCAGCCTTTTGTTGATTAGAAACTTGGGGCTGCACTGCACTGATCACGTGAGAGAAATCATCCTTTAGGTGGAGGCGTGAAGACACATAATTGGAATTCTTTATATGAACTGGAGGGGGAGGCCACTGCTTTACCTTTGTCTTGCACAGGTTGTGGGATATCACTTTTTAGATGTTTGCTAGCATGCGAGGACTGTACTGGTGAAACAACACGGGGAAATTGAACATTGGGATTAACTAGTGGTGGTGGTGGTAAATGAAATGACACAATGGGCCAACCATGGTGGTGAGAGACATGTTGATGAACAATTTCTTACCAACCGCCATTAGCGGGTGGTTCAAGCTACATTGATACGTGTGGAGGAACA
Source organism: Picea abies (assembly GCA_900067695.1). Lineage (NCBI taxonomy): Eukaryota > Viridiplantae > Streptophyta > Pinopsida > Pinales > Pinaceae > Picea > Picea abies. The sequence goes on from CBVK0101491271.1 coordinate 8,388, forward strand.
AGAATGCTGAGAAACATTTGTGGAGGTTGAAATGGGGGTCTTTCAGGTCGGGGATGCAATATACCATGACCAAATAAATTGAAAAACCCAGATTGAAACAACTATTTCAACTCTTATGGACCGACATCAAAGTGAATAAAAAACCGAGGCCTTATATGGCCTCGATTCTAGTTATGTTTGCCTCTATTATTCCAGCAATTACTGCCCTTGCTGAAAAAGTCATCCTGTAGCAATATTTAACCAGTCATGAAAAACTCTTAATAACCCATACATGAAACTCCACTTAAATAAATAAAAAATTGGCTCTATTATTTACTACAAGGCACATGCAATCCGTCCATAAAACTTTCATTAATTAATTTCCATACGAACATGGGGTTTATAGGATCATTGGTAGTATGAGGGGTTTGTATCATGAATACAATTATATCATGGAGGGGAAAATATACATGGATATTGTTCAAGCAATCATAAAAACCATCAAACTGTTCATATAACCAACTCCCAAAACACCAATCCTCCATATCCATTTCTTATATTTTCAAACAGATATTTCCTAAAAAATGAGTAATAATAGAACAGGGAGTGTAAAAGTGTAAGTGGGATAATGAGGGGAGTGTATCATGCATAAAATGGTATAATGGAAGGGACTCCAATGGTTACTATTCTATCATTATCCATACCAAACAATGCAATCTTCAAAATCAATTAAAATTCCAAACCCTTTACTGTTTCAAAATTGAAATTCAACACTCTGTTTCCAAAATTTCAGAACTGGTGTTTCACTTCAAGGCTGTTCATTTTGCATTTAGAAATTGCATTGCACATGAATCATTTAATAATTTATTTCCCAAGAAACATTCAATGATGATAACACAACTCTCACACAATAGAGTCAAGGAGACATAGTATTCCAATAATCACAACCAACAGTCGAAGAATGGACAGATTGAGGTCCACAACATTTCCATCGATACTCTTTTAACACTACAGAGTTTCACGAAGTGAACTCAAAAGGGATCCCTATGTATAACTCAATTACTGCATGTCATATCTACACTTACTCTTTCAACCATAGCCAGTATGAGCAAGTTAGACATACAATGCATAGCCCACTATCTCCACATTAATTCAATGCAACTCATGTACACTACCATTTCCCTATGTTTCAGACTCAACAAATGCGCCAACCTTTTAAAGCCCCAATGTGACATATGTCAAATATTTCTAGGGATACCATGTACCAAACCTTTAAACTTCCATGTTAAACAATGCACATAACCCTTGTAACATGAAATCAAAGTAATCACCACACCACATATCATGTATAACTTGAAACATTTAGTATAGATATTCCATCAAACTAAATGCAACATAATAAAACTTGTGAGGGGTATATAAAAACAACATCATTTCTCCTTTAATCGTATCGGCCATAAAATGATCATTTGATCATTTGTTTCGATAACAACTTAAAAGAAAATAAACTATAGAACTCATGTTGCAACCAAGTCATAAGCACATCGCGTACATGTGTCGTCTTTCCATTATATTCACACATGGGGTCCCACCTATCAGTATATTATTAATTATAAATAAATAATAAGGTGTTGCAACCATTTGCAAGTAGGTACCATATGTTGTGCTTTTGGGCGTCAACAAACTGGCAACTCCACAGGGAAATTGGTTTCCAATAGATTAAGAATTCAGAAAGTCCGGTTTCGTAGACCAGTGAAATGGATCAAAGAATTATTGACAAGAATAGTTATGCAACAAGGGGAAAAAATGGTTTAAGGGAGATAATGAGATGAGACTTTGGGAATAACTTATGGAAAGTGGTATGTATGAAGGGGTTTGGTCCTGTATGCATAACATTCGATCAATACGTAGCACATAGTGTTTCTTCAGGTTTTAAGGAGAAATTCTCTGATATTCTCTTTTGAATCTCCGGGTAGAGGGAAGAAAGGGATAACAGAAAAATAAGGAAGAATACCAAATCATCTCTCTTATAGTAGTACTGAAAGCAAAAATCAATTTCAACGATGTCTAAAAGGAGGACATTGTGACAACTGTGTAAACTGTATTGTTTATTGATCAACAATACTTACAAAATGACATTGTTGTGGAAAAACTGATCCAAAATTTATTTATGATAAACATAAAAAGGAAATAACAAAAAATGAAACAACAAAAAATAAAACAGTAAAACAAAAACTATGTACATTAGTGACTTCCATATAACGTTTAACACTCAAGCTAGTTCCACATAATGTTTCAAGTGGGAACCATTGGTACTATAAGAAAACAATCACTCTTCCAAATCCTTTAAAAGGTAAGAGTTTTCACTTAGGACAAAAGTGATTTTGAAAGGACCTAACCATAATTTCTGAAACTTTGAATGCCTTCCTCTATCAGCATGGGTTGAGTCCCAAACTAATACTTTCTCATCTATCTTAAATTTGATAGCTTTTGCGCATCTGTTAAAATATTTATTTATAGTTTGCTGTACTCTTTTTATGTTTTCCAAGGAAAAAATTCTTTGTTCTTCTAGGGATAATAATGCATTTATCCTTTGAGAGACATTGGAAGAATTTAATTCTTCAATCTGTAGCATCATTCATAGGGAGGAAATTTCGAGCTCAGTGGCCATAATGGCTTCTTGACCATAACAAGCTGAAAGGGGGTGCAACTTGTGCTTACCTTGGTGGTAGTGCGATCTGCCCAAAGGGCGTAAGTGAGGAGGATGTGCCATTGACGAGGCTTATCTTCGATGAGCCTCTTTATGATCCTAACCAGATTCTTGTTAGTAGACTCGGCTTGTCCATTTCCTTGAGGGTAATAAGCCGATGAAGTGAAATGTTTGACTCCCAACTTAACTAAAAATTGAGTCAATTTTGTGGAAATGAAAGATGGACCATTGTCTGTGATAATCTCTAAAGTAATGCCAAATATGGAGAAGATATTAGTTTCTAAGAAAGAAATTACTTGCTCATCCTATGCGTGTCTAAGAGGGACAAATTCAAGCCACTTAGTGAAATAATTAGTGGCTGTCAAAATAAAAATATGCCCCGTGGAAGAAAAAGGATTAATAGGACTGATAAAATCTAGGACCCATTTAGAAAAAGGGAAATCAAGGAGGACAGGTTGTAAACGCATGGTAGAAATACGTTCGTTCCCATCGATTTTTTGGCACTTGTCACAAGACCTTGAAAATGTATAAGAATCTCAAAAAATCGAAGGCCAATAGTAACCATTTCTTATGATTTTAAAAGCATGAGATTTAGCAGAAAAGTGGCCACCAACGTGAATGACAGAATCACGAGATCCATGAATTTCATGTAACAATTTCTGTGCTTCCTCATCATTTACACATCGAAGTAATACACCATCAATAGGCCTTCTAAACAAAAAGTCTCCTAAAATAATATACATGGAATATTAAAGTCAAAGTCTCCTCCTCTGGTGAGGATCCCAGTAATCTAGGCATTTTTGATACTGCAAGTAATACACCATATTTTTATACCAGGGGTGCTCAACTATAGAAAGATTTTGGTTCTCAATATAAAATAGAGCTGAAAGAGGGTTATCTTGATCGTTAATTTCTTCACTTGTTTCAGGATGTTGAGATAAGTGAAGATCTAAGTCTCGTCCCTTAATTGTTTTTGAAGTCATGATCGTCAAATCATGCTCCTGAATCTTGGCAAGCCAATGTGCAAGTTTTCCTGAGAGGTAAGTTTGTGAGTGAGATCGGAAGAGAGAAGCACAATGCGACGATGATTTGTCATTAACGAGACAAGGGGTGTAGGTAGCGTTTTTTAAGAGCAATTAAAAAAAAATGATTGGCTGCCAACATATAGAAAGATTTTGGTTCTCAATATAAAATAGAGCTGAAAGAGGGTTATCTTGATCATTAATTTCTTCACTTGTTTCAGGATGTTGAGATAAGTGAAGATCTAAGTCTCGTCCCTTAATTGTTTTTGAAGTCATGATCGTCAAATCATGCTCCTGAATCTTGGCAAGCCAATGTGCAAGTTTTCCCGAGAGGTAAGTTTGTGAAAGAAAAAACTTGACAGCAAGAAAAGGGACTTTTACCTACGTATGCTTACCTAGAATAAAATGGCGAAATTTCTCTATAGTTTTAAAAAGAGAAAAATCATGTTTCTCAATATAAGAGTACTTGAATTCGTCATCTGATGAACTTTGGATCATGTAAGCTACAGGTTTTTCATTTTTTTGGTCATCACTTTGTAAAAGGATACCAGAGTTTGCTTCCTCGATATCATTAGTGTACATGATAAAATATTTCTCAAAATTCGGTTTCACCAGAACCAGAGCGGAATTGATTTCTTTCTTAATCCTAAGAAAATAATTTTCAACGTCATCTGTCTAAGAAAAAGAGCGATATTTCTTTAGAATATTATGAATTGGCTTAACCATTATGGAAAAATCAGGAACAAACTTGCAGACAAAGTTGATAATGCCCATGAAGGCTTGAACTTATTTTTTGAAGGTAGGGGTAGGAAGATTCAAAATAGCAGCAATCCTTTCAGGATCTATGCTTATTCCTGAATAAAAAATGATATGACCAAGGATCTTGCCCTTCGTGACATCGAAAATATATTTAGAAGGATTTAAAGAATTGCTGAATTTTCTACATTGCATGAGAACTTTTCTAAGATGACCAAAATGATCCAATCAGTTCTTTGAATAAACGGTCAAATCATCAAGATAAACTTGGATAATCCTACCAATAAGATCGTCAAAATATATTTGCATAGATTTTTGGAAAGTGGCACCTACATTAGACAAGACAAAAGGCATACATTCATAAGCAAATGTGCCCCATCGTGTAGTAAAGGCAATTATATATATATCAATCCATTTTACCTTGATTTGATTATATCCAGAAAACCATCAAGTAAGGAGATCATTTGTGACCCTGCAACCTGTTGCAAAATCATTTCCATATTAGGGAGAGGAAAATGATCCTTAACACTTGCTCTATTGAATGCATGAAAATCAACGGATAATCGAATCTGACCAATTGTCTTCCTAACATGAACTAAATTTGAAACCCACTAGGAATATTTAACTGGAAATATTATACCATGGTGCCTTCAAAAGTTTTTCTAGCTCCTTTCTAATAAGAGCGTAGGGTTAATAGGTCTTTGTTTTTTCCTAACTAGTTTTATCCCTTCCTTGATAGGAATGGCATGCTGTATGAGAGCAAGATCAAAACCATGAATATCCTTGTATGATCATGCAAAAACATCTTGAAATTCATGAAGTAGCTTAGTGAATTTCACTTTTTCTTCGTTAGGACATTGGGCACTTAACTTAATGTTCTTAGGAAAATCGGGTGTTCCAATGTTCAAGGAAATGGTATCACCAAATTTCCTTTTTGACTCCTCTTCTTTATGCGTCTCTTTGTTGCCTACATCACTCGACAAAAATGAGCTTTCGAGATGAGTCAAGCCTTTTGGAAATTTGTCATCTTCCATAGATATAATTTCCTTGGGCTTAAATGGTTCATTTTTTATGAAAGCACATATGCCTTCATCATTAGGGAAAACTTGTCATGATTCTACGTTATTAGGGATGTGAGGAAGATATAATTATTGAAACATACAATCAAGTCTATGTGGTAAAAGCTGTCGAGCAGGAGATGTCAAAAATACAACTAACCTATCACCCATTGAATTAAGTTCCCTCTTAACATGAGTGATATTGAACGATAACAAGTTTGAGATGAGAATCCAAACAACTTGGGTATAGCATTTAATAAAATTATTGCTAGGTGAGTAGATCTTACGTACAAGATTTACAACAAGTTCAAAATCACCAAAAACTATAAGGTGACCACAACCAAGGTTATAAGCGTTCTCGATGCCTAACAACAAGGCTTCAAACTCAACGACATTGTTCTTGCAAGCAAACTCTAACCTATAAGAGAAATTATGAATTTTACCTATAGGAGAGTATAAAATAATGCCAGCGCCATTACCTTCATTTGAGCATGATCCGTCAAAATTCATGTGCCACATGCCATCTTCAAAATCAAATGGTTCAAGGATAGTGTCACCCTCATCATCAAAGATAGAGTACACTCCTAAGTCTTCCTCAAGATAGTTTACATTGGGTTGAGGAATACTCTCTATATATGGTGAAATCCTTCCTTCCCTTAGTTGGGTTGAGGAATACTCTCTATATATGGTGAAATCCTTCCTTCCCTTAGGACTATGATATTCTTTCTGTTCCGAGGGATGGACAAATGTGTTCCATCAAGTGAAATATATCGCCCTGTTAAAGATTGCCAGTATCTTCCTAAGATAATTGAATAATTACTTACTGGCATGTCAATTACTTGGATGTTGAGGGTTGTCCTTATTTCAGGATGTGCGCACATAACTAAGGTTACATCCTTGATCTGACCTATATTTGACTGCTGCCGACTGTTATAGGAGAGCATGCTTATAGAATTTTCATTAGTACATGATAAGCTCAACTCTTCCATGATGATCTTTGACATTACACTCAGACCAGACCCGCCATCAATTAGGAAACAATGAACTATTTTATCCATAATTTTTACAGAAATATAGAAAGGAGGGGTTTTTACAGGGTTTTTAAAATTATTTACACCTATCTTATTTATAGTGGAATCCTCTTCTTTTGTCTCTTCAAAAAGATTGGCTATGGTGGAAGCTTTTCCTTCCATAAATTTTTTGAGATGCTTTTGTTGTTCATGGATGAAAACCATGTCCAAAAGAGTAGCATCAACCTTGATATTAGGCAGTTGTTTAAGGATGTTATACTTAGAAGAGGGAAGAGGGGAAGGAACTCCTTGACTTTCAGGAGTTTTGACAGTTTGTACATTAGTACTTTGCGAAGAAGAGATTGGAGTGGAAGAAGTACGAGGAGGATCACATTTTCCTTTAGTAGCATAAGATTTGTTCCTAGTATTTATTATCATAACATCTTCCGGTTCTGCCCAATCTAGAACAACGATAGTGGTTTCGGGATTCTTGCCAAAGATTTTATCTCTAGCATTTTTCTTAACTTCACAATTAATTTCTTCATGATTTTCTTCACAAAAGTTACACCAACTGAGAGACATAATGGAATTTGGCTAAAATGTATTTTCATTTGTATTCCTAAAAGGCATTGAGGAAGAAGAAGATGCACCAGGAGTAAGTGAGAGAAAATTCCCCTTTCATTCATAGGCTATCATCCGATTGTTCATATCTTGCACAAGTTGTAGGAGGGAAGACATATCTGTTTGTTTGACTAAGTCTCCTTTAGGGAGACTTGTTCTTTCAAGTTGCTCTTTGTACTCCAGGCAAGTGTGAAGAGCAGAGCCAAGATTGTCAATATCCTTTTCTTCGAGCATATGATGATAAGGAGAAGGTAGCGCATTATAATAATTCATGAAAGCAAATTGATTTTGGGGGAGGATTAGTTCAGGGATCTGATTATATAATTTGGTGAAACAGAGGTTAAAAGACTTAATAGTATCACCATCTTTGTAAGCAATATTGTTATATTACCTTAATTGTTTGGTTGGGCTCTTGGATTGTCCATAAGTGGACCTGAACCAATAAACCAACTCTTCCCAAGTGGAAAGTATTTTTGGAGGGAGATCAAAAATTTTTGTTGTCGCTTTCCCTTCAAGGGAGTTGAAAAATAAGCGCATGCATGTATCGTTATCGTTAGTCCTGATATTGTGAAAAGAATTATAAAATGCCACTAGGTGTTCATTTGTAGAAACAATATTATTGCCTGAGAACTTAGGAAGATGTGCTTTAAACTTCGGTATTGGGTGTGTAGTGGGTGCTAAATTCAAGGGAGAAGACACATGCCATGGAGTGGTTGTAGCATCTTCTTCAAACTGAAAAAGCCCATACTTTTTTTTCACTTTAGTAGGATTGGTAGTGGATTGAACATGGATTTTATGACTATATATACTACCAATTACTGACGAAGCGGAAGGATGGGAGGAGGAAGTACCTCCAGTTCCACTACCACTACTTGTAGATGTCATGTTGAAAGTAATAGGTATAGGTGATGAGGGTGAACAAGCAGAATCATACAAAGTTCTCCTTAGAGCACTTTATCTGGTTGACAGAATGATTTTCAACCTTAGCTTCAAGGGACAATCTTCTTCTTCTTTGATATATGCGAGGATTTGAGGACATGAAATGTAAACCAAGGTTTTTAAAAAAGAGAGGTTATTGTTGATTTCTAGGTCGCCTTTTCCTGGCTTCCCTACGTTCATAGATACTTATATCTCTTTCGACTACTTCCCAAGAGCATTCACGATTAACCCAAGTACTAGCAGTTTCTAAAATAGCATTGAATCAGGTCAAAGCGATGCTAGTTTGATCCTTGAGTTTTCAATATTAGGTTGTCTTGTGGCTGGTACTTGTTATCCCCCACTTTTAGGGATAACTAAGGAGATTATGTCTCGAGGCCCACAGGTCCTAGACATGGACTACCGAGAGCCAGACCGACTTGAGCATGGTGCTCGAGGGCCCATATTTTATTCCTTTCAGCGCCTCCACTTTTTTAGCAACAACAACATCCATCACCTCGGCTTGGTCCTGTATCAGAGATGGTTCTTTCTCCATGAGGTAATGAGTCCATGTATCATGGTATGTGTCACTCTGATCTTCAAAACCTTTGAATATGTGCATCTATTTATTTTTGTTTCTAACTGGTGCTTGGATCTTATACTTATCCACTTGACCATG
>CBVK0101491314.1:0-11521 GCA_900067695.1 Picea abies
CTTGACTGAACTTTCTCTTGTGGGAGTTGGGATACCCAGCTTGGGTAACAAGAGGTAGCTCGACCTTGTGAGGTGATCTAGGAGATAGTTGTTATTTGGTATTGTGTGTGTGGCCCCTTTGCAGATCGAGGGGATCAAGGGGAAGAAGAGTACCCCTAGCATTGGTTGGGAGGTACCAGTGAGGTCACACCGGTCGACAAGCGAGAGCTGGGTGGAGCGCACGTGGGACAATGACTCAGAGCTTTCGCATTTGGATATGGTATGCATGCATATATTTTTGAATGGTAGTTTGATATTGTTCCTGCACTTTAAGTATTGTACTTCTATTTTGTAAAGAATATGTTTTATTCAACAATTTATAATCAAATAACTTAAAGTCATCCCAGCCTTATGCTCGTTGTATTTTTGATTGATTCCCTTAGCGAACCCAAACTCTGATTTCTATGACTTCTATGTGTTTGTTTTATTGATTATTACAAAGAGATATGTGTTTTTCCCTTATCCCTTTAGTTATTATCCCATGCATGAGTAGTCGGCCAAGAGATGAATCGACGATCATCACTCCGGTGTTTAAAGACCTATAGATTCAAATGCCCCTCTTTCCTGTGCATAGCTAATAAGTGAAGGATAAATTTCTCCCATCTATCTATCCCTTACTTATCTCGTAGTTTTTCTTTTTGATTGATATCTAATCCTTGCGCCCTCTTTGTGAATGAGTATCTCTGTGTTTTCTTTGTTGATTGTCTCTGCATTTCTTTCGAGCGATTACCTCTGTCTTTCCTTGTATGATCAACTTTACGTTTCTTGGAATGTTAAACTCTGCGTTGAATTATTAATCTTGTGTTTCTATGAATGAGTACCACTTCATTTTGAATGGTAAATTGTCTAATCTTTGCGTTATATTACTTACCAATGAAAATTATTACTCTGCATTTTTTTAATTGCTTACACTTGATAATATCTTCATGTTAAACATTGAACCCCAATGTTTTGAGTGGGAAAAATCTCTGTGTTTTTTATGAACCATGAATTTACCAATGATTTCAATGTTATTTACCCATGTTTTGATGAACCATGAATTCACCACTGATTTATCATTATATTTATCAATAGTTTAATTGATAGTTTATACAACGAATGTTTACACAGTTTATATGACAAATATTTATCAATAGTTTATACAGTGAATGTTTACAAAGTTGTTACAATGAATATTTATCAATAGTTTATACAACGAATTAAGGGACAACATTATTCAATAAACTTGTGAACTAGGCAGCGATCCATTTGTCTTAGCGTTTTAAATTCGCTTTTAAAATGTATTTTACACAGTGATTTCGTTGGGAAACGATCCTTTTGCTTAGAGTTTTAATTTTGCCTTGATTACATAGCGAAGTCTACACAACGATTTCCCTAAATGTTTATTGTTAGATTACATAAGTCTACACAGTGATTTCCCTAAATGTTTATTGTTAGATAGCATAATTCTGAGAGCGATTTCCATGAATTTAATTATTGTATAGCGTGAATATTGGTAGCACCATTGGACAATGATTTTACATATTGATAGCATGTTGATGGATAGTTTTATTGAATATTGATTTAGTTTTATGGATAGCAATATCTAGATATAAATATCATAGATAGTGAATTAATATTGCTGATAGTAAATATTATTTATTGCTGGTGTGGGTTAATTTTGTAGAGTTTAATTTCCATTGAATGTATTGAAATGTGTAGAGTTTAATTTTTACTACGATTTAATATGTATTGCTGGTGTGGCAGCAATTCTATTGGTAGCATTCTTAGACAATATATATTCGATTTTATATATCTATGGACAAAAATTTATGTATTTGATTTAATGGACAACATTTTGCATATGAATGACAACGAATATGGCTGAGCGTGAATGCATTGTGATGGTTGATGTGTATAGATTATTGGCAACAAATTTAATAATAAGTGTGTGTATAATTGCAATACAATTGTAATAATTGTGTGTATAGATTCTAGACAGTGATACCACGTTTAATAATCAACGATATCATACCTCTAACAAATAGCCATATCATATAACTGATAGATAGACTTAGCATATTTTTAATATACAACAATCTCACATATATTTAATAGACAACACATTATCATTGTATGACTTCTTTTTATCATTTGTTGTTGTGTATGACAACGATTTGAAGATTAATGATTAATAGACAACGATGTCTTATAATTCTAGAGAGCCTGACTATTAGATAAATCTATTCTAGTTATCAATAGATTAGGGTTAAGATAAATCTATGTTAGTGGATTTAAAAGGGATGTGAAATGAAACCTAATGGACTATTAAAAGTTGGATTAGGATTGCCTCGAGGAACCTGGATTATCTCAAAACTCTGAGATGAGCACTGATATGAATAAGTTCATGAACCATGGATTTATATCCTTTTTATACTATTGTAAAATGTAGTATAAGATAACAAAATATACCAAGAATATAGATTCTTAAATGATAAAAACTTCAAGGACTTTTGGAGGCTATGTTATAGATGTAATTTCATTGCTACAGACAGGTTCAATGGGTTCACACTTTAGGATCATATTTCTAGGAATGTTTGATTTTTTAGTCTATGACTTAGAATGTAATGATTTATTGGTGTAATAGTTTAATATATTGCACCAGATTAATGGGTTCAATGGGTTCACACTTTAGGATCATATTTCTAGGAATGTTTGATTTTTTAGTCTATGACTTAGAATGTAATGATTTATTGGTGTAATAGTTTAATATATTGCACCAGATTAATGGTTAAGGGATTAATAGTTTTATTTGCTAAAATGATTAATAGTTTAATAGTTAATCAGTTACTATCCGCCTTGTGCCTTAAGTTGAATTGAAAATGGTGGTTGGTAATAGTTGTTTCCCCACACAGGTTTTCCTTGTAGGAACCAAACATCCTTCGCTTATATGCACATTTTATTTTTGAAGTGTTTTCACCTTGCGTCTTGTCAACTTGTTTCTTGGGTGCTTGGGCATAGTATTTTTTTTTTTACTGATAGATTTTTGGTCTCCTAGTTCAAGGGATTTAGCTTGGGTTAAAGGTCTAGATATGTTATGTTGCGTCTTGTCAACTTGTTTCTTGGGTGCTTGGGCATAGTATTTTTTTTTTTACTGATAGATTTTTGGTCTCCTAGTTCAAGGGATTTAGCTTGGGTTAAAGGTCTAGATATGTTATGTTGCGCCATGGTTACTGTCACACCTACTGCTGGTGATGACATGATTCCTGATGATGGGATCATTGTGCGCCCTGATGGATATATGTGAATGATAACTAGGCTGAGTCTTGTGCTTCTTGATGTGGGAATTTGTTCATTGTAATTGATGTTGGTAATTGATTCTGTAACATCTCAATGTATTTGGTTTGCACATCATAGAGGTTTCTAGTTACTGGTCATCAAAGTCGTTGTGTCAGGTGGTTGATGTTTTCCTTTATCTTGTAGGCATTGTCTTGCTTGTGTTGGGTGGGTTGTAGTTTTTATCTATCTTTGATTATCACATGTTTTGCCCAGTTGCATGATGTGCTAGTGTGCTAATTTGTTGTTGTACATTTCCTGATATTCATGCATTTTGTTCACCATCAAGTTCTATGGTTTAGTTGTTGTCGTCATTGCCTTCCTTCTTAATTAAAAAAAAAAAATGTGCACTTGCTTGCACTTCTTAATTAAAAAAAAAAAATGTGCACTTGCTTGCATCTCTTGTAGTCATAATGATAAGGTCATTACCTATGGTATTAGAGTGGGTTCAACCCTAGGACTATACATTGCCATGCTTTCCACTGCAGTAAACCTTTGAGTAATAACCTAGCACTATTTAAAACTTAATGCATCCATTTAGTGATCTCGATTAGAGGATTCTATAGAGGTTCACAAAGTGGTGTCGTGGAAGGAGGTGTGACGCCTCCAGAAGTGCCTGTGCCCTCAGAATTTAACCCCCAAGGGGAAGGAAAAGTCCTTGGATTGGATTCGATTGTTGTTAGGGATGATGAATGTCTGACAAGGTCCTTCCAGAGATTGTTATAGGCCTTGATTCACCATCTGTACTAAGTTTAGGTCAGGACACCTGTACCCCTTAGAGTCCATAGTGCACCTAGTTAGTACCGTTAGTATTCAACACGAACTCGAGAAGGTCAAATTTATTGAGTTCTTTGGTGCCCCGGATGGCGTAGCCGTCAAGGCATTGCTGAAGAATATGGTGATGTGCTTTGCACCTTACGACTATAGATCCAAAATGAAGGTCTACATGGCAGTATTTAAACTGAAGGGGAGTGCTCTTCTATAGTGGAAGACGCTCCTGCCTAAATTGAACATGGTCGTTGAATATGTGTCATGGGAAATGTTCAAGGAACGGTTCCGAGAGAGGTATCTATCAGAGGAATTCAATGAGCATCAGCTCAATGAATTCAACACCTTGCAATAGGGAGGTCGTACAGTGCCTGAGTATGAGGCCCATTTTTGGAGTTGCTCCAGTATGATTCTCACCAAATTACAGAAAAAATTAAGGTCAACAAGTTTGTGTTTGGCCTTAATGTTAGTATTCAACTTCTACTTCAGGTACCAAGAATACTGAACTAAAGAAAGTGTGTTGGAATGTAGGAGCCACCTTACCAGCGCGACTGCCCAGTGGAGAGGACCAAATAATATGGATCAGTCAGACCCACTACCATGGGAGATTTTGGAAAGGCCCATTGGATTCATGCATCAGTGAATAACCACCAGGCAGAGCACCAGTCGACTGTGCTCAAGATGTCAAGTACTGTCACTGACCAGACCCTGAGTATTTTGATAGATCTTGGTGTTACCGAGAGTTTCATTTCTGGTGCAATGCTAAAAAGAATTAACGTAAAGGTAGTCGAACATGATGAGTTTGTCTTTGTAGAAATGGTTTCGAGAGCCAAACATAAGTTTGGAGGGAAGGTTATGGATTGTAGCCTTAACCTAGAATATTTTGTCACCAGAGCCAACCTGTGCGTCATGATCTTAGGATCTTATGATGTCGTGATCGGTATGGACTAGTTAGAATCGCATGAGGTGATAATCAACTATAAGACAAAACGGTTGAGTTTTGTCGTTAATGAGGGGTAGAGACACGTGATTGTAGGTTGGAACTAGGGAGTTTCATTGAGGTTCATCTCTTCCTTGCAGATATGGAAGAGCACGCGTAAGGGATGTGAGATCTATGTGATCCTTTCATTAAATGAGAAGGGAGTAGTGGAAGGTCTAGACCACCTTCTGGTGGTGAGAGAGATTGCTAACATCTTCCCTGAGGAGTTACTTGGGATACCTCCAGAGAGGGATTTGGAATTTACCATAGAACTAAAACCGAGGACTGAACCGATAGAAATAATGACTTATCGGATGTCGAACCTGGAGTTACAAGAGTTGAGAATGCAAATGATGGAGTTGTTGGACCTGGGACTTATACATACAAGTGTGTCACCATGGGGTGCACCAGTCATCTTCATACGGAAGAAGGATGTGTCATGGAGGCTCTGCATTGACTATTGTCAATTGAACAAGGCAACGATCAAGAATCAGTATCCGCTGTCAATGATTGATTATTTGTTTGATCAGATGAAGGGTGCGATGGTGTTTTCAAATACCAAATTGAGATTAGGGTATCACCAGTTACAGATCAAGGAGGATGACATCCCTAAGACTACCTTTAATATGAGGTTTGGACATTATGAGTTTATTGTTTTACCATTTGGACTAGCAAATGCCCTAGGGGTATTTATGAGTTTGATTAATGGGGTGTTCTGCGAGTACTTTACCAAATTGAGATTAGGGTATCACCAGTTACAGATCAAGGAGGATGACATCCCTAAGACTACCTTTAATATGAGGTTTGGACATTATGAGTTTATTGTTTTACCTTTTGGATTAATAAATGCCCCTAGGGTATTTATGAGTTTGATGAATGGGGTGTTCCACGACTACTTGGATAGGTTAGTCCAAGTATTCATTGATGACATTTTGATTTACTCTCAGATGATGGAGGAGCATGACAAACACTTGTGCTTGGTACTATAGTTTTGCGAGAGAACAAATCATATGGGAAATTTTCTAAATGATCATTTTATCAATCAAAGATTCACTACTTAGGGAATGTCATCTCCAGTGAAGGTATCACCATGGATCTAGAAAAGGTCAAGGCTATTATGGAATGGACTACACTGACAAATGTCTCAGAATCGCATAGCTTCATAGGTTTAGCTGGATACTATCGACGGTTCATCGAGGGATTCGAAAAGATAGAAAATCTAATTACAAAAGAAGAATAAGAAGTTTCTTTGGACCAAGAAATGCATGGAGGAATTTAAGAGGCTTAAGGAGTTGTTGAAAACAACACCGATACTGAAGTTCCCTGACATGGATGCAGACTTCTTGGTATGCACTGACGCATCCAAGGAAGGCTTAGGTGGATTCTTAATGCAATACGATCGAGTGATCTCTTACATCTCGAGGACATTGAGAAGGCATGCAGAGAACTATGCGACACACGATTTGGACTTGTCAACCATTTTTTATGCCATGATATTTTGGAGACACTACCTTATTTGATGGAAATTAGAACTAAAAATGGACCACTATGGACTACAACACATCCTTACACAAAGCGACTTGAATGCGCGACAACGACATTGGTCAGAATTTTTTGGCGAGTACGATTTCAAGATTACTTACATAAAAGGAACAATTAACCAAGTGGCAGATGCATTGATTCGGATACCACACATATTTTCAGTGTTTCCTCTTCAGACGAATCTACATGAAAAGGTTCTAACCTTATAGAACGACGATGACTGGTACAAAGAGGTCAAGGATTTTATCGAAACAAACACCATAATGGTACCAATATTTGAAGGATTGACGTTGGATGACAACGGATTATTGATATTTAAAAGTTGAATTTACGTACTTCCCAATGACGAGTTGAGGATCTTGATCCTAAATGAGGCTCACAGAGTAGTATACATGGCTCATCTTGGAGTCACGAAGATGAGGGTAGACCTTAAACCGTTATTGTTCTAGAAAGCAATGAAGGCAGGAATAGTCAACTACGTGGAAATATGTCTAGAATGTCAACAGGTGAAGGCTAAGAAAAGACATCCGATAAGATTACTATAGCCAGACGCTATTCTAGAATTGAAATGGGAGGTCATTTTGATGGATTTCATTGTTCGATTTCCACTGACGACAAGGAGACACGACTAAATTTTTTTGGTAGTCGAAACTTTGAGGAAGAGTGCTCATTTTATTCATGTCCATATGAAGTATCAGGCACCTGACATTGCTAGAGTTTTCATTAGTGAGATTTTGAGGCCACATGGCATGCCTAAGAGGATTATATCTGATCGAAGATCGATGTTTATTGGTTGATTTTGAACTATCTTCCAAGAGGCCTTGGGAACCCGACTTAACTATAGTACCAAGTATCACGTAGAGATAGACGGGTAGACCAAATGAACAAACCAAATCTTGGAGGACATGTTGTGTATGTACATGATGGACCAACATAAGCATTTGGAAGAATTATTTCCACTGGTAGAATTTTCATATAACAACATTTATCAAAGCACCATTGAGATGGTAACTTTCAAGTTTTTTTACGGGTGACCATGTCAGATACCTTTGAGTTGGGATTGGCTTGAGGATAGGGTCTTAGTGGGACCTGAAGTGATCCAAGAAATGGAATATCAATTGAAAACCTTGAGACAAAGGAAAAAGGAAGCATAGTTTTGAAAAAAGAGTTATGCTGATGCACGTCGTATCAATCATAGTTATGAAGTTGGTGATCGATTCTTCTTGCAAGTGAAACCGCATGAGAGTTTGATCCAGTTTGGAAAGGGTGATAAACTCTCTCCTAGGTTCATGGGATCCTGCGATATTGTGGAAAGGAGAGGGCTTGTGGCCTATTGTCTAGCCTTGCCTGATTCTTGAGGCATGCACATGATGTCTTTCACATCTCTGTTTTGAGACATTATGTTAGTGATCCTCCACATGTTGTTGACATGAGTTCCTTGATGGTATTGGAAGAGGTTGCACTCACAGAATAACTGATCCATATCCTAGGCCATCGTGTTCGACAACTTCAACATCGAACATTAGATCAGGTCAAGGTCTAGTGGGACAACTATGTTTTGCACTCGACGACCTGGAAGCACACATATGATATGCGTCAGTAGTTTATTTTTTTGTTTGATAGATAGACTTATGATATTGTGATACACTTTATTTTAGGACTTGTGTACTATGAAACTTCGAGACAAAGTTTAAGACAAGAGCGGGTGTATGTAACATCCCACTCTTGCACTCTTTGAGCAAACTTATTCTTTGAGGACACTTTCTTGCAAGTGATCAAGATTATTATCATATTGTTCGTTTGATTATGACTATGAGGCATTATGGATATGATGATATGTTATTTTTTAATGACAGGATATGATCCTTCACTGTGGATATTAAAAGAAACATTTCTTTGATTCTAGGATTCCAACGGGAAAATATACCTTCCAAGTACCTGGGAGCCCCACTCTTAGAGAGCCATTTGAAATTCCTTTTGGGAAGAGTTGTTGGAAAATTTAGAAGAAAAAATTTATAATTGGACCCATCACTTTCTTACCCTCCTAGGGTCGATCTTGCTAATCAAATTAGTTCTGAGCTCATTGCCTCTCTATCTATTTTAGTCTTGGCAGCTCCCAAAGGTGTCTTAAAAAAGATTCAAATTATTCAACGAGATTTCCTATGGGGGTAGGAGTAAAAGAAAAAAAGTGGGCTTTGGTAGCCTGGGAAAAACTGTGTGATCCAGAATATCATGTAGGCTTATGTATAAGAGATCCTTAGTTCATTGGACAAACCTTGGAAGAAAAACTCTAGTGGAGATGGGTGAAAATCCTAGAAGCCATGTGAGGCAAAACATGGAAGGAGAAGTATGCCCCTGGCGTTCCCTAGAAATACCTAATCAGGATGAAGGGAATTAGACTAGGATCACTCATCTAGCATAATTATTGGACCAACATAGAACTCATCCAAAAAGAGAGCTTATGGGAGGTCGATAATGGTAGGTCTACACTATTTTGGGAAGATGTGTGGGAACAACTCCCCACAATAGAGGGAAAATAGGGATTGTTACAAATTAAGGACTCCATGATGAGGTTAGGATGGACCCATGTGCACCATTATTGGACAGAGAGGGGAGATACAAATTAGGGATACAAGAGAATATGGAAGAAGCTAGAGGAATGACCTATAACCCAGATTGAATAAGTCAAAAAGGGATTGGAGGAGGAGATGCAACTTCAACAAATCTGAGGAAGAGAGGTTTCAGATATTATGAGATGGGGGAGCATAGGAGAAGGGATTTTTAAGGTCTAGGAAGAATATTTATTGGTTGTAGGATTGGCAAAATAAAATAGGAAGAGAGACTGGAAATACATCTGGCAACCATGCTTTGGCCAAAAATTTCAAATTTCTTATGGTTTAATTTGAGATGAAAAGTTGTAACCTATGAAAAACTAATCAAGAGAGGAATTGAAGGCCCTTATATCTATATGATATGATGGAAGGATGAGAAAACCTTGAATCATATTCTATGCTACTGTGGGGAGGGTGCGACTTTATGGGACAAAAGAGAACTCTTTTGCCACTCAGACAGATTTTGAAATGATATCATCCAAATAAAATAAATTATTTTTATTGAAGCTCAATATCAAATATGTGTGTGTGTGTGTGTGTGTGTGTGTGTGTGTGTGTGTGCACATTAACCCAAGGTTTGAGGGTCTTATCATAATCAAACAAATTTTCTTTTTCTTTTTAATTGTAGATCTTGATATATCAATTTTTATTTTTATCTTTTTTAAATTGTACATCTCCATATATACTATTGAGCACATAATTTAAAAAAATAATGGGTAAGGTGATAAATAGTAGATATGAACTATGACTATAAAGAGTCAAATTTTGTAAAATCTTGATTTTAGATATGAACTATGACTATAAAGAGTCAAATTTTGTAAAATCTTGATTTTTTCTTTGCCTCGAACAAAAGACATAAGTATTTTAAGATTCCGATATATGTTAAGATGTAAATAAAATTAAATTGTTAAATAATGCATTTTTTTTAAATTATATATTTGAAATTGCATAGTAGGATCTATAAGTGTGTATGTAGTTTCATCAATGAATGATGGATTTGTATTTATTATTTAAAAATAACGTAAAAAATAGAGATATTGAGAGCCATTAGGAAAAATGGAGGTTTTGATGTTTTTGCATCCCAAACCACCAGGTTTGTAATTCCTAACCTAAACTTGAAGCAAGATTCAATGTAACATCTCGCTCTTGCACGCACTGAGTGAGATTATTCTTTGAGTACACTTGCAAATGATCCGGATTATTATACTATTGGTCGTTTGATTATGATCATGAGTCATTATGGATATGATGATATGTTGTTTTGTTGTATTAACATAGACAAGTGTTATTGATTGTATTCTCTTGAGTGTGTAGGACTTTGGACATTGAGGATGTAGAGGCATCAATGAAACCCCTTGGACTCTAGATCAAATCAGGGAGTGGACTATTGGGGTTTGATTGTTGTTGATATGACATAAGTACATATGATTAGATGTTATGATGATTGATTATTATTGTTGACTTGATTCGTTGATGATGCAAGTTGACGATAGTTTTCCAACCAGACTCACATGTGGAGTAGAGAGGTCACACACGACAACCAGAGACTTTGAGGGAGAGGTGTGGGAGAAGCCCTGCCACAACCTACTAGCACTCTCATCATGGCTCGAACTATAGGTTAACGGTTACCTAGTTTGATAAGACCCACAATGCCATGAGGGAAGACTGCAATGGTCACTCATGATGATTCTAAGGGGATCACAATAAGGTAGGGTCCTTATTCCTTAGAGGCCCTTAGTCTCCCACAAGATCACCTAGGGGAGTATTGACTCCAGGGGTTTTTAACATCTACCAAAGTCATTCAAGAGGTGAGTGGCACCCTTGCATCATGTAGTGCATCCTGAAGGGCATGACGCACAAGGAAAATGGAAAGAGGCGAGTGGCACCCTTGGAGCACGTAGTGCATCTTGAAGGGAACGTCGCACAAGGATAATGGAAGGAGACGAGTGGAACCCTTGGAGAACCTAGTGCATCCTAAAGGGCACGTCATGATTTTAACCAGTAAGTGAATAAACCTAGATGACCTTAAAATGAATGATGTGATAAGTAATATTTAAAAACAATTTCCCCAATAAAAA
The DNA here is from genome assembly GCA_900067695.1 of Picea abies. Lineage (NCBI taxonomy): Eukaryota > Viridiplantae > Streptophyta > Pinopsida > Pinales > Pinaceae > Picea > Picea abies. The sequence goes on from CBVK0101491314.1 coordinate 11,334, forward strand.
TGTCGCCCAAAATTGAGAAATTAAAACCTAGGTCTAAGTAGCACATGTGGTAATTATAATAATAATAATTAAACATGTAATGAGAAGGGGGGTAAGAAATTCAAATTAATTTATTAAAATCAAATTATAATGGAGGATTAAAATTTTAAAAAGGGAAATGGTTGTTTTATCTACATATGCTAATTTAA
>CBVK0101491334.1:0-11269 GCA_900067695.1 Picea abies
AGAAGACAAGTCGGCTAAAGGAAATATTTAATATTGAGTTTTTAGCCTCTATAATGAGAAGTCGGCCCAGACAGCTAAGGAGGAGCAGTATAAATACAAGACACTAGATATCATTTGGCACACACAACTTGAAACTATAGAAATGTAAGAGTGTGCACTGCAGAAGCTGAGTAAGTGTGCAAGTCTGAAGAGTAGTTGCAGTTGCAACTACTGCAGCCTGTATTCTCGATTTAGGCTTGGAATTTCTATTGGTTATGGTTTGGACTTTCTTCCTTGTGTGCTAGTTATGGAGAGAGGTACGCTACATTGATTGGATATTAGGCTTAGGATTTGCTTCTAGAATTATTCTCTATCAAGGTTAAGGTTCTCGGGGGTGTCTTTGACCTATGGTTGGGTGACAATATTGCTATATTTTCTATGGTTAAACGAGCACACATTTGAATTTGACTTGGTCAACCTTTGAATTTGACCAAACACTCAAACTTGGTGTCTTATCTTGCTGAGAGTACTGGGAGGTGCGTTGGGTTAGGGAACACTAGGCTATCTAGAAATTATGTCAATATCTTCACTTAAGGTGCCTCAACAAGAGGGTTAGTGTTTCACTGCTGCAACAAAAACTGACTGCAACTGCAACTGTAACTGAGAAAATCCTTCCAATTGTGGGAGAAGATGGACATTAAGTTGAAGAGATATAAAATATTCCATCAAAACATAGATGGGTAGATAAAAGTAGTCAATAGGACTTTTGTGCAACTTTTGAGGGGTAATAGTCAGAAGCATCCAAAGACTGGGGATGAAAATATGATCTACATATAACAATATTATAATAGACTAGTCCACACTTCTATTGGTAAGTCAACTTTTGAAACTTGCTTTGGATATTTTCCATCTTCACCCTTGGATGTTGTATATGGATAGAAAGGAGGAGTAAGGGAGAACCTCACAAGAGATGCATTGAGAGTGGAATTTTTTTTTGAGAAGATTAGGCAAATCCATTTGCAAGTACAAGAGATGTTGAAGAAATCACAGAAAAAATACAAGGCCATACATAATCAACATAGAACTGAGAATTCATTCAAAGTGGGAGACATAGTTTTGTTATAGTTGAACAAGGAAATACTACATGATCACAGTAATAATATCAAGGCTTATGTACCTTTCAATATATTGGAGAAGGTGGTAGATAATTCCTACAGGATCATTGTACCCCCATACATGTGCATTTAATTAGTAGTGAATGTGGATAATATCAAACTCTGCGAGCCTTCCATGTTGGATCAAGAGGAAGAATAGGTCCTACCTTCCATAGAGGACTTAGCACCAAATGCTCAGGTAGAGTCGGTAGAGGACACAATTTTGTAGAAGCAGTCTAAAATTGCAAGAGAGAGGCAACATAACCTTTTGCAAATTGGTTTGAAAGGACAACTTCTAGGAAAAGAAAAAGGGTACTCGAGGGATAAGGTAGAAGATAAAATTTCTCACCTCATTCAGTAAATATTTTGGGGACAAAAATCCTCCCTAAATGGGGAGGTATGATCTAGATTGTATCATTTTATTATTTCCATATATTTTGATGCTTTCAAAGTGGAAAAAAATGGAGGAATAAGCTTGCAAGGTCATTTTAATGGCAAGACCCAATTTGGAAAATTGGGATTTGAAATATTTTGAAGCCATTTCATCTCATCAAATGGCATTTTTTGGTGTCAAAATTTCCAATCTTTTGTTAATACCCGTTGACATTATTATACACATTGATACCTTTCCAACAATGTAAAAATCACATCAATTAGAGCTTGTATGCAAATTTTGTGTCTCTTGCAAGTTAACATACCATGTTGACCACCATGGTATGAGTGTATGCCACATCATCTCCCATTACTCACACATATGGGGCTAGCCACGTATGTATTTTCAAGAATATTCTAGAATCTTTGAAACCTTATCACAATTGAGGCTTGAGGAAGTCAAAAAAACCTACCCCTGGATGGCTATCAGGCAATGTTAAATACCAGGCCACTAGGAGGGGAGGGGTTCCAATCTTTAGCATTGTATTTTTTCCATAGTTGAAAATAAAACCTAGGAGTGTAATTTTGAGAGCATATCAGAGGAGGAGAGATTTTTTAGAAGCCATATAGGCCACAGTGTTAAAGGAAACTCCACAAAAAGTGCCTCTTTCTTTGTACTCACATTTGAAGAAAAGGGAGTAGAGAAACCTCACCTTTTAGTTGGGTTTTCTTTCATATTGGGTTTCCTAGGTGTTGTGCCAAACATCAACACGTTACCTTTTTCTTGTATTTTTGCTTGTAAAACCATTTTTAGCCAAGAAAATGGGACCCTTCCTTTTCGACTTGAGAACCTCTTGATTGAATGAGAAGAGATACCTCGACATCTTGATCTTTGATAAAGTCTTCTCATCCCCTCTAATTAAGTTTATTTATCTTGCGAGTCAATTTGGTTTTGGGTTTAACATTTGTAAGTTTTAAGAGACTTTTGTGGGCATACAAGAGTAGTTCTCGTTAACTCTACTGACCCATTAGAGGAGTTCTCTTGATTTCCTCTGGTACACACTAGAGGACTTCCTCCCAAATGATCTGGTGCATACCAGAGGTCTTCCCTCAAACATCTCTGATATATCAGTCATTCACTAGATAATTTATTCGCAAGTTCATCAAAAAATGAACCAAGCCACTAGAAGACTTTCCACTATATCCTCTTATACATACCAAAGAATATCCCACCAATGTTTTCAGTGTGAAAAACTTTCCACTGAAGGAGTTAAAAACTCTTTCATTGGTTCTCCATGTCTAGCACCGACGCACTTGATATCCACACCTCCGATGTCTCGAATCCTGCACCTTGTGAAAAGTTATAAAAGGAACATGTGTCCTCTCATCCCTCAGTATGAATGTTATTGTTCATTGCCAGAAAAAAAAAGGTTTCATGTGCTCAAGAAGTGACGTCCCAGTTAGAACACCTCCACATCCTCACCATCCACATATCGCTAGTTTACAGGTAGGGATATAAAACTAATATCCTTGCTTCTTCATTTTTTTCTTATGTTTGTTGATTTTTAGGGTTAGGGTTTCCCCACCAAACCTTCATTAAACAATCTACCATTTAACTCCTTACACCTTCCCCTGGCCTACCTTCCCTTCATCTTCCCATGAAACCTAACCCTAACCATGCCATGCTTCTTGTACCCTAGCTAACAAGGTCCACCTGTACCCTCACCTTAACCAGATGATCGATTCGGGTAAGGACCCCACACTAATTCCCTAACTGGCACCATCAAATTGATCCACTACCCATCGAGTTACATCCAACCTCGCTATCATTTTATTTTCTATGAAGTATGAAACAGGTCTCACTCGGGCCGAACTCGGCCCAACCTTGAAACATTTCCAGACTCGAGAAATATCTCGGCTCAATTCTAAATCAAGTTATTCCTAGGTTAATACCATCTTCTCGGAGCCTAAGCCACCGACCCATCCATGTGGAACCTTGGTCACCCGCGCAAACCATTGATAAAGCACTTAGTCAATTTTAGAGGAAAATCCCCATCGACGGAGTTGTTGGGAACTTCTCTCACAACATCTCAGCTCCATCAGTGGATTTTATAGTAACCTCTTTGATACTATCATATCTCTTTTTGACGAAGTTATCGATATTGACCGTAGTCGTGTCGGCATAGTTCCCCAAAACATCGTCGATACCCACCAACAAGATTCATGTCTTTCCCCCCAGTACGTTCTTTCTTCTATTGGTGAAATTTACAACAGGTTTACCGATATGTTATGATGGCCTCCAGACATTACACTTTATTGTTGGAAAAGTCCTTAACATCGCCTTCAATCACTTCTTCTATGTTTTGACACAGTTCTTCCCAACTTCGTTAGTTCCCATCTCTAACGATTCTGCGTGGTTTCCAATAACTTCGCCAGGATCATTCTAACATATCAATGTAGTTTGCACCAATGCCATCGGTAAACTAACTTGCTATATCGACATAGTTGTCATCAACTACATTGAATCCCCTTTCTTTATTGGCACAATTATCATCAATTACATCGGTTCACCCAAACTAAACCCCATTTAATTCAAACTTTCACCATGTCGCCCATAATCCTATCTTCTTAAGATGACAAATTCCCCCATAACATTAGATCAAATAGTTCCTTAGGTAATAACACAGGTTCACACTAATAGATTCATCTTTTAACCCTGTTACTGCTCAAGAGCCCAATGATTCACATGATTATTAGAACTAACATTTTATGTTTGTTGTCATATATTCTTTTATTGTTAATTTAATGCACTAATAATTACGTGTTTCCACATATTCACATATGCCACCTTAAAAGAAACCTACAAGAAAAGTACTCTTGATAGAAGCTTCTAGAAGTGGAAACCGACAGGAGGAAGAAACTGGCACCCCAAGGGAAGTCTATGACAATACCATAGTACTCTTAGAGAAAGCGGGAACTTCACTCAAATGGGGTGAAGTTTTCCAGATGTTTAAGAAGCAAAAATTCCTTATGGAAGTTGAAGATTAGGATGAATTGGAAATCTTCAAGAACATCCTGAGGTTAGGATTGCACAGGGTTATGGCTCATGTAGTAGTTTTTCCTTGTGAAAACATGATCTCATGGATCCTCAAGCACATATACCTTGAGAACCAGTATATACTTAATGATAAGGGACAACCCATTGTGTCATTCCAAGCAGGTGACATAGCCAAGTATTACCATTTGGAAAAGGGAAACTGGTCACTGAATGATGAACTCATAAGCAAGTTCCCACACAAGGTGAAGGATATATTCAAGATATGGTACAAGCCAAATAAAATGTTCAAACTCAAGTCATTTGGTGAATATTCAACCACTTCTCTAAGAACACCATATCAATATATTGTGGCGATGTTATGAAAGCTTTATGGGGAAGAAGATGCTTCTAAATTCACTTTATCCCTTATGCCTCTGATATCTTACTGTGTCGACGAAGGATTGTCATTCAATTGGGTCGACATCTTGTCAGTAGCCCTAGAAGAGTCCATCATAGCCATCAAGGAGACCGCTCTCGAACAATTACCAAGATTTTACATGTCTTTTTATATGTTGGATATTATGTGTGTGCACCATCAATATCCCAAGATGGGTTGGGATTGGCAACCAACTGATCCATTTGTGCATGTTTATTGCAAAGTGATTTGGGAGCACAAATATAGGACTAAGTACCACTGGATATGAAATCACTTCTTAGCGCCTCTCTATGAGCTCATCTTCATCACACCAACTCCATGTATGACCGATATAGCATTGGAAATATTCTGGAATATTAGAGACTAGTACCTCATGGAGCACAAAACTTACATAAGGGTATAGGGAGCTACTAAATCTCCTCATTTTCTCCCAAGATTTGTGCCTGACATATTAGTGCTTCAGGAGATCGCATATAAAACTGTGATCCATGGAGTCGGGGAAGAATTGTATCGAGACAAGAATGCTATCTATCCCCCACTGTCATTGTGGGTCGTCTCATACTCATTCAGAAACATTAATCAAGCCCAATCAAAAGTGGATGCACTGCTATCATTCCACTTTAGAGAAGAAAGGTTCTGGAGACACAATCCAATGAAAGTAGTCAAGAAACATTGCAGCAAGTACAAACACCCATGGGAATACACTTCTCCCACCTAGGAGGAGGAATAAATTCACTGTGGTTCTTGGACATACGATGAAGTTATCGCCAATAGGAAAGGAAAACCTATTGGAAGGATCAATAATGAAGAGAAAACTTGCGAAGAATCAAGGAAAAGAGACGAAGAAGAGGCAATAGAAATAACATCTACCAAAACAACATCCACACATTTTGGATGAGCAGATGAGGAAGAAACGATGTCGGAAAAGAAAATAAGGAAGAAAGAAAAGGTCCAGAAAAACAAAGAAGACATCGTCGAAAATAAAATAAATATAGAAGAGGCCAAGGCCAAAGGAAAATCTAATGCAATAGTGGCAGAAACAACAACAATAGCAACAATAATGGCGACAACAAAAATGAAAGTGAAGGCAGTGGCTGAGAAAGAAGTAGAAACCAAAACATAAGAAAAAGAAATAGTTGAAAAGGCAGCAACAGAAGCAACAACGAAAGAACAAAGAGCAACAGATGAAGCTGTAGCTAAGGCAGTTGAAGAAGAGCAACGAAAATTGGATGAAGAGGCTCTAAACAATGATGCCTCACTTATGGAAATGGACATCCTGGAAACATCAACGGAATTTCCCAGTAGTCATCTTCAATTCGACAAAATGGATTTGGGGCTTCGCACACCCTACAAAAACAATAAAGTGGCAAACTTGATGAAGTTGAAATTTGACAAAGCCACGAGTATAATTATGCAAAAACAGGTCAGGAAGGTCCCAGTCACTGATGTCAACCCAATATCAATCCTCACAGAGACCACGGTGGCAGATAATGCCAGTAAGGACCCACTCATCATAGCATCCACTGGCACGACATTCACCACAGTAATGGAGTGGAACCTCAAGAATTTATTCCACCAAAATGAAGAAAAGGATGTTAGGATTAGATAATTGGAGGAACATCGAAGGCATGCAAGGAAAGACAAGGTAAATCTAATATAATTCAAAGCATGTGTTGAAAAAGTAAGGACGGATCTCGAGGAGACTATTACAGATATGTATGCCTATTTTCAAGTCTTCCAGTAGCTGTCAACTGAAATAATGGATCAACATAATTGTGTGCAAGTCAAAAACATCTATTTCTCCACAATTTGGGAGGGATTAGATGATACAAAAAAGGTGGATTGTTAAGAATATGGATGCTCCATTCGAGTTTCCCTGCCCCTCATAAGTAGAAATAAGAATCGATTACGCTTCCCTTGATCAATGCCAACAAACGAGGAAGAGAGCAGAAGAGGAAATGAAAATCTCACTTGCAATATGTGCGCAACTCCACAAATCCACAAAATTCTTAGCACATAAGGGTCACCTTCCTCCCATTGAGGAGATCAGTAAAACCATTACAATGTAACAACTCCCCGAACAACTCCAATGGAATATAAATCAGATATGGGAGAGATTTGAAGCAACCATGAAATTAACAATTGAGGGAATGGAATAACACCCCATTCGACTGACTAAGGTTCAGATAATGATTCAAACATTCATGGCCACTCTAACGAGATACATGAATACCTTCACCGATAATTCAACCTCCCATACACCCACCCTAGAGGAACATTTGTATCACATGATCATATCACTCGGTGGGAAATACAAGGTTTGGGAAGCATGTGTGAAGGGAAAAAACCCATGAATAAGACAAAATATACAATTCAAATTTTCTAACAACTATATTCTATTTTGTCTTTTTCCAACTGCCATTAGCTTCATCCTTATTACTACACATGTCAATAGGCATTGAGGGGGAAGATGAGAGGTTTAGTAACTACTTCTTGTGGAATTCAAGAAGACATTTTCAAGCATTTTACATTCACTAAAGGAAGATGCCCAATTTGAAAGTGGTTTTCAAGAATTTTACATTCGCTAAACTATTTTGGAGAAACTATCGTGTTAACTAAAATTGAGAATCCCTCAAGGCCAATTTTTTTGGAGAGAAGAACTCTTGTAAATGGTGGTTGTTATAAACTATTTTCAACTAACTGTGTATTGTTTACATGTGTTGTATAATGTATTTTTCCTTATAGACTGATCTTATGAAAATTGAAGTATTAGTGCAGCTTTGTTTATTCTTTATTATGTTTTTCCTTGAGATAAAGAGTTTCTTATGTATGTAATTGCATGATTTAGACTAATTTGGTTATGTATATGCATACATGTTTTGTCTAACCTTGTTTCTTCATAAAAACTATTTGGGTGAAGTTATTTGCAGGGATTAGTTTCATTTACAACCACTGACTTGATTACTTTAAATGCTCCTAGCTAGGATAGATTAGTTTAGATTTATTTCTGCACTTAGTTGGATTGCGTTTGCATTTTCATTTTCATTCACCAACCATACAATCACTCCTCATAACTAGTAATGGAAACCAGACTAAAATTCATATGGGTCTCCTAAACCAAACGACGCATATTCTAATTGGGACCATGTACCAGGGAGTACCCCTTACTGTTGAAAGGAAATTCCAACCCATCAATATAATTGGTTCTATAAGGAGGGACTAATTTTGTATGGCTAGCATAAACCAACGATAAATGATCAGCCAGTCGTATGAAAATATTCTTGTTCAACAACGTTTCCCTCATATCCCTTTCGAACAGGAAAATACCTTTGAAAATTCAAAGCTCGTGTTTGAAAGTGTTACTAGTAGCCCTGAAAATCATTCAGAAGCTTGGTATCCTATCCCTAACAAATATTTTGTTGAAACTCGTTGTATTACACACTCGTACACTAAGTTACTTGGCCAATTACCCATAGGTTCAATACTCCCCAGGAGGAGAGCTACTTGCAGAAGACAACCCGAGAATGAGAACAACATTCTTGTTGACACCATGGAATATTTGATCAAAACTACTCTGCAAGAAATACCCATGCACTTTGACCAAATTCCTCCCACACCTCATGGTCCTACTCCTCCCGAATCAGAAAAAAACTTTGATGGTGAACATTCAGGATCTGATTCTGATGACATTATGCGTGAAAATAAAAATAGAATACAATTTATCCCACCATGGATGTCCCAAGGTGATTTGAACTTAGTTGAACCTTTTCATGAGTCACCCAAACGTTTGGAGAGACTTCTTCCAAAATTCGACCTGGAAAAATATAGCTCATCAGAAGATCATGTAAATAATTTCTTGTTAGCCACTTGTCTCCTTGATGTCCATTATGAAGATGTGGTTTGTAGAATATTTCCCTACAAATTTGAAAACAAGGCTTCCACATGGTATTTCAACCTATCTATTAGCTCCATAACCAGCTGGAATGACTTCAAAAAGGCCTTCATCAGAAAGTTTTGGGAAGAGAAAACTACCATGACCCTAGTCAAGGAACTAGTGGCCTTAAAGATGGAAAAGAAAGAAAAAGTAAAGGACTTTGAACAATGCTTCACTACAGTCCTCAACAAGTTCAGTGTTGAAAATTCTCCATGGGAACCCTTGGTTGTCAAATATTATACTTCGATGTTACTTCCCTCTATAGGGATGTTCGTCAAATGAGCTGGAAAGATTTCCTTAGCCTAAAATTTTAGGAAGCTAAAGTTGTTGAGAAAGAACTGATTTCTTTAGACAACCACCTAGCATCTGAAGAGACTAAAACAGTTGGGAAGAAACCCTTACTCTTAACTAAACCTCCTGAGAAAGAATCCAAGGACCTAAACATAATGGTTAAGCTGGTAAAGAGGCTTTCAAATGAAGTATTATACCTTAATAAGAACGTTGGGGAAGGTTCCTCAAAGCTTATACCTTTCCATCCATTCTTTAAGAGGAATTAAAACATGTCGAAGCCTCAAGAAGTCCCAAGTATCACTCTAAATATGGATGACTTTGGTATGGACAATTTATGTTCATATCACCAGCAAAATCATTCTGAGAAAACATGTCCTCAATGGGTCAACTCTATGACCTAGGTCATTAATAAACTATTAGATCAACAAGAGAACAATGATAACCAAACTCAAGAAGTAGAAATAGAAGAAAACACTGAGGAAACCACTCAAGAACATCCCATGTTTCTAAGGGATTGGTGTATAGATTCAGACAAGGAATAGATTGAAGATATTTATGTGGGAGATAAATAAGTTATAAAAGTTTGTCCTCGAGATTAAAACTTTCACAACAAGAGTGATGTTCCCAACACTTCTCTACCCTCGAAAATAATCACTACTCTCAGAAAGATAAATCCTCTCATTCCTACTTAGAAACCAATCACTTCAACCCCAACAAAATCTAATAATAAACCCAACACTCCATCAACCAAAAACAAACCTAGATCCTCACAAGAAAGAAAACACCAAGCAAACCTGAAACTGACACTTTGGAATATAATGTTATTGAAGATATAAAGAAAACCAAATTCAACATTTATTTGTATGATATATGTGCACTTCCTCGGAAATGTGACCTAATTCTTGACACTTTCAACCCCAATGACCCTCAAAAGAAGACCATTTCCGCAACATAGAGCATTTCTAAAACTGTTGAAGCAAAGGTGGAAAACAAAGTTGAAATTAAATCTTCTATAAATGCAGATGGTATAGGATCACATTCAAGGTCCCAAGTCCCACCCTTTCTTCTTACATATGAAATTTCCAATTTTAATGTGCATAATTGTTTAGTGGACTCTGGTGCTTCATCTAATATCATGCCATACTCGGTCTGCCAAAGAATCAATGTTGTCCTGCAAATGAGTACTACAAGAATCATACAATTAGATAGATCAAATGTTAATGTAATAGGTGAAATTAAGGATGTTATGATTAGGCTATAATCTCATCTTAGAGTCCATTGGGTCATCGATATTATTGTTGTTGATATTCCAGAAAGTTATGGTTTATTGTTGAGTAGGGACTAGTCTACAAAACTTCAAGGTTATTTCTCCACAGACTGGTCTCGCTTGTGCCTTCCATACAAAGGTAATACAAATCATATATGGATAAACAACGAGGCTCATATGAAACATATGCTAACAAAATTTGAATGTATGAATGAGCCCATCGACTTCGCCCATACGGTTTTGGAAATTACTTTTTAGAGACTAACCATGATTTCTATGAAGTGCAACCATCTTCAATTCAAACAGACACATAGTATGAACTCCTTCAATTCACTTGGACTGATGCTAATGATTGTACTATAGTAAAAAAGTATGGTTTTTTCGTAACTAACTCGAGTTTAAACACTAACATGTGGAGTGAAATTTGTTCTTTGATGACTCATGATATCAAGAGGGAGCCAGAGCAGGATGCATCCTTATTGATCCTAAACAATGTAAGACTCTTATATCATTTCGTTTAGAGTTTGAATGCACTAATAATATTGAATATGAAGCCTTAATCCAAGGCATGAAGAATGTAAATTCTAACCTTGTACAATATCTACTGCAAACCGATATTCAGAAAAGAACAGAAAATATACAATGGCAAATACAAACATTACACAGAGATTTTTCACCTGGAAACCCCAATGGCAAATACAAACATTACACAGAGATTTTTCACCTGGAAACCCAAACCGAGAAAACCAACATATATTATATTAATACACATTGAGTTACATTGTTTACAATACAATAT